>CABHPR010122885.1:0-12315 GCA_902168415.1 Peromyscus melanophrys
CTGACAATTGGACGTCGGTTGGCTCTGGGGGGAATGGAGAAGGGGAGTTTTCCGAGGTAGATAGGCGTTGTGGGATGCTGTCTGTCATCCGTTGTTCTGGAGACATGTATCCCTCTTGGCTGTGGCTGGGAACTTTCTGTCTGACAAGATGCTGGTGACACAGAAAAAAACTTGAGAGAAAAGAATCATTATTATTTTATGTTGACATTTATCTGAGGTAGATCTGGCCTGTCCCTATGGATTTTGAAACATGTTAAGCTTTATCAGAGATAGATTATTTTAAAGCACCTGTTTCCTTTACCAGTTCAGCATCTAGGAGACAGGTGATCAATTGTTAAAAGCGTCTCATAGTAATAGATGTTTACATTAAAGTCTTTTGTAGCACCCAGATGCTTTTGGGTCTGGGGGTGTAAATACCTTTTAGCTGTTACAGTTTCTTATTTGATGGTCTCTGGACTCCGGTTCTGTGGTGGTGCTGTATCATTAGCTGAACAGTGAGTTAGAACAGGGAACTGGGAAGAGAAAAGCTTGTGGTACATGAGAATTTATTTTTTTTGGAATTAGGGACAAGGCAAAGACCAGGGCCCTGTCTGTGTGCAGGTGAGAAACACAGGCAGTGGATCTGGAGTGAAGCAATGAGCTCGTATTTTAGGTGGAAATATTTTCTTCATTAAGTAACCCTGAAAGTGCAATTAAATCTGGTGACGTGGTAAGGCTGTCCTCTGTACCCGACAATAAAGGAGAGGTGGCATCCCAAAACTCCCAGGACTGAGTCAGTGGCTCTGGTGTCCAGAAGGAAAGAAACGGATCGCTTCCCACTGCGTTCTGGGTTCCCTGCCATGTCTGTAGCCAAGCCTAGGTCTGCTGGAGGTCTTAGCTTGATGTACCCATGCATCTTGGTGCCTGGGGGCAGTCAGCTGACTCTTTGTCTTTCTAGGCGGCACCTTTAACAAGGCTGTTGATGGCCTGGCAGGGCATTCGCTAGCCCATGGCCTTTTCCTCACTTAAAACAGGGACCCAACAGCTTTTGGGAGTCAGCAAGTGCCAGTACTTGGCAATTTTGTTTTCGGGCTTTTATCCCTTTCCTGGCACACCTTAAATGCCACAGATGACTCTTTTGCCTGTGGGGTCTGGAGCCTTGCTCTCCAGATGCTTAAGTTTTAGTCAGGGAGGTCTGGGGAACAAGAGACGGATTTTACTCTATGTCCTGAATTTTTTTTCCTGATAATTGATGGCTTAAGGACAGCTTTTGGAAGATCTGTCAGTAGGCAGATTATAAACCGATACTTTCAGAAGACTTGTTTGAGGATATAAGCTGATTTTTGGCTTAAGAGCCATCCTGACTACTGTAAACTTATTTGTATGGAAATTAGGTGCTTCCAGACCCGTTTGTGGTTCTCAAGGCAGTTTGAGAATGAGTGGGTGGAGTTAAGGTGAGTTAGGGCGAGTTATAGAAGCCACCTAAGCCTGCCTACTTGAGCCCGTCCAAGCCTGCCCATTCGAGCCCATCCAAGCCCGTCCATTTGAGCCCGCCCACCACCGGTGGAAGTCAGACAGAAAAGGTTCCATGTGGGGAAGGAGAAGGGTTTAGAACTTTAGCAGAAAGCTTGGAGATAAAGTAACTCTTATTTGCCCGTTCGCTGGCAGAAGTTCCCGAGACGCTGTTATTCGGCCAGGTTTACTGGTGCCCGCCCCTATCCGCCAATGTATCCGCCCCTTGTCCCATGGCTGTAGCTGAGAAAAAAAATAAAAAAAAAACTAAAAAAACAAACCGGGATCAGACTACAATCTTGGGCGTCCCCAAAGAGTGGAGAGAGATCCATGAACCAGCTCAGGTCACGAGTCCGCTTCGTCAAGGGATCGTGAGGGCTGAGACTGTACTGCAGTTAATCTACCCAGTAGATAAAGACAGCATTTTCTTTCTCGTCAGAAACGAAAATGTGCCGTTGCCAGTACAGCCCGAGGACAACCCCCGGGGTGTCTGTCGCAAAGAATATAGCTCAGACTACAGCCGCGAGAACAGCCGACTTACTGTGGTGAAGAATCATGGCGGTAGCGGTGGGGGGTCCAGCGGAGGTGGCGAGGACACGCGTGCTTGCGATCTGGCTGGATGGGGGAACAGGCAGCAGTCGGCAGCAGTCAGCAGGTCCTCGGTGTTTGGTGGTGTATCCGAGTCACGGCACCATTTGTTGGTTATTTTACAGCGCTGGTTAAACGGCGCTCCCTCATGGCAGGTCGCCACCTGCGGCGGCCATGCCAGCGGAGGAGCGTGCTGATTAAAAGAATCATAGATATGGTTAACTTTTTAGAGCTTTATTAGGAGAGAATGGGGGAGAGAGAGAAAGAGAGAGAGAGAGAGAGAGAGACAGAGACAGAGACAGAGACAGAGACAGAGAGACAGAGAGACAGAGAGACAGAGGTGGGGGAGGGAGAGAGGGGGGCCCGACAGGAGGAAGGAGCGGAAAGGAAGAGAGGGAACAGAGCGCCCACCCGCTTTTTAGGCTGGGACACCAGCGAAGGCTGATGACGTAATTAAAGACCAAACCATTACGTGGATGGCTCCTGATAAAGGTGCCTGCTGCCCTGCAGAAAGATCTGAGTTAAAATTTTAGGACCAATACAGTTGAGGGAAGGAGAGAGAGAGAGTCAGCTCACACAAGTTGTCTCCTTGCCTACACATACAAATTAAATATGTAGTAAAACAAGTTGACTGTCTTATGTCGGGCAAAAGTCTTCCACTAGTCTTAATGGCCTCTAGAACCACTCCTGTACGAACACTAAAACTGGTCAATTCTAGTAGCTCAGGCCTTTAATCCCATCACATGTGGGACAGCAACAGCTGGATCTCAGTGAGTTTGAGGCCATCCTGGTCTTTGCAGTTATTTCAGGCCAGCTGGGGGTGAAGCAAATATCTAAGTAGATTCCTGTTGAAGACCCGTGACTTTGATGATGGACTTGGTGTCTCCCTTGACCTTACTGACTCTAATATGATCAGCTTCAAGGCTTTGGTACACTCACTAGGAACAGATTTCAACCAGCATAACGACCTACCAACAAATGTGAGACAATCTGCGATCTAGAGCATGAATCAAACATTTCTTTACTTCTTTGGGGCTGAAGAGCCAACCCAGGTCTTTGAATATAATGAGTCTATTCATCAACAGTCATCTGTATCCAAAGCCACTTTTCTCAAGCCACCTTGTACAGTACCATGCCAGCTAATATAAAATGGGCAATATATATCAGTAATCCTTCCCCTAGATTCAGGCCACATAATTCAGTAGACACTTCCCTAAGATGCTCAAATAAGACTCCATCTGAAAAATGGAAATGGACTCCCTAATACTGAAGTAGAGACAGATGAGAGCTTGGAACTGAAACACTGTCCTCAGAAAGAACACGAGCTCTTAACCACAAGGCCTACTTTCCTCCTTGTAAATTCAGAGTGTTTTAATTAAACAAAATTAGGTTTTGTTTATTATTTTGGAGTATGCATGTATGTGAACATGCCATAGGAAATGGAGTTCTGCAGACAACTTTAAAGAATTAGTCTTCTATCCTGGTAGTGGTGGCACACGCCTTTAATCCCAGAACTCAGGAAGCAGAGGCAGGAGGATCTCTAAATTCAAGGCCAGCCTGGTCTACAGAGTGAGTTCCAGGACTGCCAGAGCTATATAAAGAAACCATGTCGGGAAAATAAAAAACAAATAAACAAACAAACAAAAAAAGAGAATCAGTCTTCTCATTCCTCACACAAAAGTCAGGTCCTGGTCCTGATGCAGACAGCAAATTTATTTGCTGAGCCATCTCAAACATACTCTATGTCTTTTTTGTTTGAATTGTCATACCCATCTGTGAGATGCATGATGGTCATTCCAGGAAACTCTGAGAAGGAGACCTTAAACTTTACTGCACATGAAGTTTGAGAGTCTCCTGTATGAAACTGACATGAGGAACCAGGTGATAGTGGCTCCTTTTTTCTGTAGCTGGATTGATGTAGGACTGACTGAATAGAATTAGGAAATATTTCAATACTGGGAGTTGAGCTATGGAAAGTTCTCCTTAGACAACCTAAATAAGTTCTGCATGTATGGAGAGATATATATTTTGTCGTCCAGCCATGTCCTGAATGTGATATTTGATCCTTGAGTGTTGATATACTGTAAATAATTTCAAATGTGACTTCCAACAAGGGTTAAATATGGGAGCATTGTGTATGAAATATCCCTGTCTTGGTATTCAGTTTTTACTTCTTGTTTAGTATACTTCCTGAAGATTCCTTTATGCTTCATGACAGTCAGCACACACCCACAATGATTTCTCATCTCTGTTTTGAATTTAAGAAAGTGAATCCTAGCTTGACCAGCCTCCAGTGACTATAGGGACAACACAAATAGAGCTTGGTTTATCTTTCATTTTCTATCTTTTGGGGCAGTGGGAAGCCACAAGGTGAGGTAGACCTGGGAGGACCAGGAATTAAGGATGACTGGAGTACATGATGAGAATTTCCCATTTAATCAATAAAAATATGTTTGAAAAAGTGACAAAGGTAAAATAGTGTGATAGCAAAGTGTTTTATTGCCATGTGATTATACAGGCAAAAGGGAACATAAAGGAGTAGCTTCAGGGATAGCAATGCTAAAATCCAGACAAATGACAATTCCATGGTTAAGATCCAGTTCTTAGGTCAGGTGGGTTCTAGAGGCCAAGAAGATGAAACTTATCCATTATAGCTTTTTACTTGAAGGTTACCAGCTCAAAGGGAAATGCTTAAAGAATAAGGCCCCACAGTTAGATGAGCCTGTTGTTAAATGTTAGTGATCTCAGCATTCAGGAGGACCAGAATTAAGGGTCAGAAATTCAAGGGAAAGTATGAGCTGTGAGGGTATTAAGAAAAAGAAAAAAAGAAGTGTGGAGAGACCCCATTCCCTTTGTTCTATGTTTCAGTTTTCCTTCGGCCAACTTTATGATCCAACTGAACATCTTAGCATGAACCACTCTCATGTACATCTTTGGTTTGGGAGAAATTCACCCAGGATAATTTAAGAGTGTTGGCCTTTATCTGGAATATACATAAACAGATTTGATGAGTTTCCTTATTAGAAGTGGATTTAAAACTAGAAGTATCCAGTGTCACAGGAATACCCCTGTCTCAGAGTTCAAGCTTTCTAGATGCTCTGAGTGCATCTAAGTGTGGCTCTATCATGTATGAAAGTTTATGTTCTTTGCACACTGGCTTTGAGACAGTGACTTCAGCCCTGTTAAGCTGACAGTTTTGCTTCTTCAGGCTTTAAATGGTGCAATGGGTGAGTACCACCAAACTAAGAGGCAAACTTTGAGAGTAATAAGTGACGACACACTGGGAGAAGTCAGCTCCTCATTCCACTGTGCCCTTCTCACTGTGATATTAGGTTTGAGTGTTGATATATTGTAACTGCCAAGTCCTACTTCCATCAAGGGCTGCTTACATTGACATTGTGTCTGAAATGTCCTTGTCTTAGAAATCATGGCAGTCTGCACACAACCACAATGATTATCAAGTACAAGACCTCTGATCTCTACTTCTTTTTGCTTTATTTTATTGATTTTGTAACCCAACCTCATTTTTCCTTTCACTTCTCTTCAGAAAAGGAGAGGCCTCCCATGGATATCTATTACCCATGCTATATCAAGTAGCAGTGGGACGAGGCACCTCTTCTCTTATTAAGGCTGAGTGAGACAAACCAGGAGGAAAGGGTCCAAACTATCTTATACCTGTTGGACTGGCATAGATAAAAAATCACAAGTGACAGCTCATGCTGGTGAGTATGTGGAGCAAGGGGAACACTCCTCAATTGATGCTGGGAATATAAAGTTGTAAAGCCATTTTGGAATGAATATGGTGGTTTCTCAGAAAAATGGAAATTGATCTACTTCAAGACCCATTTATACTACTACTGGGCATATACCCAAAGAATGCTCCATCCTACCACAAGGATATTTGCACAACTATGTTCATAGCATTTTTATTTGTAATAGCCAGAAACTGGAAACAACCTACATGTGCCTCAACTGAAGAATGAATGAAGAAAATGTGGTACATTTACACAATAGAATATTACTCAGCTGTTAAAAGCAAATGGATGAAACTAGAAAAGATCATCCTGAGAGAGGTAACTCAGACCCAGAAAGACAAACATGGTATGTAACCATGCTACAATATAGACCCAGAGAAACTAAATAACAAGGAGGGATCAAGGGGAAATGCATGGATCTCTGTGAAGGAGAAATAGAAAAGACAACACCAGTGAACAGGGTGAGGCATCTGGATAGGGGTGTGGGGATGAGAACAGGAGGGTTATGAGGATGGGTGGGGGGGGATGGAGGGAAAGAATACTGGGAGAAACATTTCTGGGAAGAGCTAGAAACCTAGTGCAATGGAAACTCTCATCTCTATTTTGAATAAACAATTTGAGGAAGAAATATTTGGATACCAATTCTCTTATTGTTATCCAAATGTACAGGCAAAAGAGAACATATGTTGGATGGAGAGATGGCTCAGAGGTTAAGAGCACTGGCTGCTCTTCCAAAGATCCTGAGTTTAATTCCCAGCAACCACATGGTGGCTCACAACCATCTGTAATGAGATCTGGTGCCCTCTTCTGGCTTGCAGGGATGCATGCAGACAGAACACTGTATACATAATAAATCAATCTTTAAAAAAAAAGAGAGAACATATGTCACAGCTTCAGGGACAGTCACACCAAAATACAGACAGAAATCACAATTACAGGTTTAAGATCCAGAACTAAGTTTGGAGAGAGTTTTGAGGTCAAGATTATGACATTTGTTCAACTATTGGAGGGTTTTGTTTGAAGGTGATCTCTTGCAAGGGTCCCACTCAAGTCTCAATGGATATCATACCCACTCAAGTCTCAATGGATATCATAATCTGCAAAGAATGAAAACCCAGTGCATATTTGACTTTGTCAACCTGGATCAGACTTTGGGGAGTCTATTGCCAGACTGTTCGCTGGCAGCTCATTGAAAACATAGTACAATTTAGGCAAGTGTTCCAGGCAGCAACCAGTCCAATCTGTCCAATTCCAGGTGCAAAATAAAGCTCAGGGTGTGACTACATAGAAACTTTTTTACAAAGTACACATGACCATGATGATGGGTTCTATAGCTAAAAGGCCAATATCTAGTGTGATCTTGGACCAATAGCATAGAGGTCAGCAGGCTGTAAAGTATATGTGACCTCTAGTCTGGGATAATCATTCTGGGGAATTTGGGTGAAGTCTGCCTCTATAGCTAAAGCTCTCCAGATCCTCAACAAAATCTACTCTGGGTTTTCAAGATGGAATGTAGGTACTGATTTTTTTTTTTTTTATCTCCACTGAGGAGACATCCCTGCATGATTAAAATTCCTGGTATTCGCCAGGCAGTGGTGGTGCACGCCTTTAATCCCAGCACTCAGGAGGCAGAGGCAGGCAGGTATCTGTGAGTTCGAGGCCAGCCTAAACTACAGAGTGAGTTCCAGGAAAGGCGCAAAGCTACACAGAGAAACCCTGTCTCAAAAAAAAAAAATTCCTGGTATTCTTACTGCACTGTGTCCCGAACAATCACTAACTGTGAAGAACACCAGACAATACTCCTCCAGGTTACTGGGATCCCACAGTACCTTTAAAAGCTACCAGAACAACATTTACAAGTATTAATTGTTTCTCTGATGCCAAATCATCACTTAGAAATGCAAATAATTTTCTCTCTGACTCTACCAGTCTCCTGTCCCTTCATCACATTGTTCTTCATGTCAACCTGAGTCCCAGTGATTTGAACCATTAGCACTCCTTTTTCTTTCCAATATATTAAGCACTGTGAAGCCATATGCTCTAGAGCCCCTTGATGAGAGACATGTCTGTAAGATGCCATGACTTGATTAGGGCGATGGGGAAAGAAACAGTTATTGAAATGTTGGGAATAAGTGGGCTGTGCACTCGGATGAAGACACACTAGCAACCCATAAAACTCAGCACATTTTATTATAGGCAATCGAGGATGTCCACAGTATACATACACTCCCAACACTAGGCTTCCATTTTTAGTACCAGAAGAAACCTTATCCTACCTATGGACAAAGGCAAAAAAGTCTGGCCTCCAGGTTATAAAAACAGCAGTGGAAACAGTTCAAGCAAGTTCTTGTAGAAAAGGAGACTTTCTTGGGCTGCCTTTCGGCCCTGATTATATCCAGCAGCTCAGGACAAAGTAGCTTAAATTTGTCTTTAAGTATTCTCATTTCCTCATAGCATTCCAGAGGGGCGGGGTACTTCTCATGGGTCAGCTTGCTCAGCTTGGCTGTGTGATGTAGAAGGTTCTTCAGGACAAGAAGAGAGATATTATTATTACAAAAATTGACCATAGTAAGCTGGGAGCATTGGCTCAGGGAAGGCAAGATAGCATTGAAATGAGAGTCCCTCATCTCGCACTCGTCCAATTCCAGGGTTTGCAGGGTACTTGCAATTCTCTCAAGGAGAACCCCAAGAAGCTTAGTGCATGAATCAGATAGCTCTACACCACTCAGGTTCAGATGTTTGAGCTCACGGATGTTCAGGCACTGGCTCAGGTAATTCAAGTCTGACTGGGAGAGCCAGCAGTCACTGATTGACAGGGTCTTCAAGGGGGTCTTCAGGCACCTAGGGAGAGATCAAGAGATTAGTTATGCCAAATAGTATTGAAGATGATTGGTGGGAATGAAAGCAAGGCAGATGATGCTTTCCCCAAATTTAGTCTGTCTATATGATGGATTCATTCAGCTTCATCGTAGAAGTATCTTTAAGAGTCCTCTGATATGGGCCCTGGGACACAGCCAGTCCCCAGGAACCCCCACCCAACTCTGCCCCACAGGGAAAACCCCTGAGGCTAGGCTCCTCCTACCAAACCCTCATCAGACCCTGCAATCTAAGAGAACCACACCCTACTCCAATACCCATCTGCCGGAAACCCCAGTAACTTCCTGAGACAAGGAATCCACCAGCTCTCATGTGGATTCCTGAGACACAGGTTCTACTAGCTCTCATTGGACCAAGAGAGGCTTCCTGAGAAAAAGAATCCACCAGCTCTGACTAGACCTAGAGCCCTGATAAGACCAAGAGGGACTCCCTGAGCCACAGACTCAGCTAGCTTGGATTGGAATAAGAGTAGTTCCCTGATATACAGAATCTGCCAGCTCCAAATAAACCAAGGGCTAAGATTGAGATACAGACACAACAAGCACAGAGTGTACCAATAGCAGCTCGTTCTGACACAGGCACCTCTTGCACCTAATAGTGGAAGAGCTGAGTAGACATCAGGGCAAAAATACATACAACAACATAAAGAGCAATATGGCATCACCAGAACCTAGCCTCCTATAACAGGAAGACCTGAATATCACAAGATAGAAGAAGCAGAAGAAAGCAAACTTAAAAATGGCTTCATGAAGATGCTAGAGGCCTTTAAAGAAAAAAAATGTAAAATTACCTTAAAGGAATTGAGGAAAAGACAAACAAAAAATTGGAAGAAATCAATAAATCCCTTAAAGAAGGTCAAAAACCATTAAAAAGCGATTAAAACATGTGAAGGAAACAGTCCAAGATCTGAAAATTGAAGTAAAAACAACGAAGAAGACACAAATAGAAAATCCCAGTAAACAAACAGGAAGCACAGATGCAAGCATAACCAACAGAATGCAAGAGATAGAAGACAGAATCTCTGGTGTAGAGGTACAATAGAGGAAATAATTTGTTAGTCAAAGAAAACACTAAAGCCAAAAAAGTCATAACACAAAATGTCCAGGAAATCTGGGACAACATGAAATGGCAAAGCCTAAGAATAATAGGGATAGAAGAAGGAGAAGAATACCAACTCAAAGGCACAGAAAATATATTCAACAAAATCATGGAAGAAAACATTCCCAACTTAAAGAAGGAAATATCTATGAAGATACAAGAAACTTATAGAACACCAAATAGACTAGACTGCCCCAAGAAGTTCCCTTCCCACATAATAATTAAACCACTAAAATACAGAATAAAAAAGAATAGTAAGAACAGCAAAGGAAAAAGCCAAGTCACTTATAAAGGCAGACCCATCAAATAACACCCAACTTCTCAATGGAGACTTTGAAAGCCAGAAGATCCTGGACAGATGTAATGCAGACACTAAGACACCAGGGATGCCAGCCTAGACTAATATACCCAGCAAAACTTTCAACCACCATAGATAGAGTGAACAAGACATTCCAAGACAATACCGGATTTAAACAATACCTATCCCCAAATCCAGCCCTACAAACAGTACTAGAAGGAAAATTCCAACATAAGGAAGTCAGATACACCCATGAAAACACAGGCAATAGATAACCCCACAGTAGTAAATCCCAAAGAAGAGAAATGAACACAACACTACCACCAAAAAATAACAGGAATTAATCACTGGTCATTAATATCCCTTAATATCAATGGACTTAATTCACCTATAAAAAGACACAGGCTAACAGAATGGATACAAAGTAGGACTCATCTTTCTGCTGCATACAAGAAACATGCCTTGCCCACTGGTGGTAGTGGTGTACATCTTTAATCCCAAAACTCAGGAGGCAGAGGCAGGTGGATCTCTGTGAGTTCTAGGCCAGCCTGATTTACAGAGTGATTTCCAAGACAGGCTCCAAAGCTACACAGAGAAACTCTGTCTCAAAAAAAAAAAAAAAGAAAAGAAAAGAAAAGAAAAGAAAAGAGAAAAAAAAAAGAAAAAGAAACACACTTCAAGTTAAAAGCCAGACACTACCACAGTGTAAAAGGCTGAGAAAAGTCTTTCCAATCAAATAGACTTAAGAAACAAGCTGGTGTAGCTATCCTATTATCCAACAAAATAGACTCCAAACTAAAAATCAAAAGAGAACAAGAAGGACATTATATACTCATTCAGGAAAGATCCACCAAGATGAAGTTTCAGTTCTGAACATTTAAGCCCCAAATACAAGGGCACCCACATATGTAAAAGAAACATTACTAAAGTTAAACCACACATCGAACCCCACAAATTAATAGTGGGAAACTTCAACACCCTACTCTCACCACTGGACAGATCTGCCAGATGGAAACTTAAGAGAGAAATAAGGGACCTGACTGATGTTATGACTCAAATGGACTTAATCGATATCTACAGAACATTCCATCCTAACAAAAAAGATTATAGCTTCTTCTCAGCACCCCATGAAACCTTGTATAAATCATCCACATATTCAATCACAAAACAAATCTCAATAGATACAAAAACTAAAATAAACCTCCTATATTCTATCAGACCATCATGGCTTACAGTTAGATTTCAACAACAACAAAATTACAGAAAGCCTACAATCTCATGGGAACTGAATAATGCTCAACTTAAGCACCAATGGGTCAAGGAAGATATAAAGAAAGAAATTAAAGACTTCCTAGAGTTCAACGAAAATGAATTTACTACAAAGCCAAACTTATGGGACACTATGAAAGCAGTGCTAAGAGGAAAATTCACAGCACTAAATGCCCACATAAAGAAGTTGGAGAAATCTCACACTAATGACTTAACAGCACACCTAAAAGCTCTAGAACAAAAAGAGACAAACTTACCCAGGAGGAATAGACACCAGGTAATAATCAAATTGAGAGCTGAAATCAATGAAACAGAAACAAAGAGAACAATATAAAGAATCAATGAAACAAAGAGTTGTTTCTTTGAAAAAAGTCAACAAGATAGACAAGCCCTTATCCATCCTAACCAAAGGCAGAGAGAGAGCATCCAAATTAACAAAATCAGAAATGAAAAGGGAGACATAACAACTGACAATGAGGAGATCCAGAGAATCATCAGGTCATACTTCAAAAACCTGTACTCCACAAAATTGGAAAATCTGAAAGAAATGGACAATTTTCTGGATAGGTACCACATACCAAAGTTAAATCAAGATCATATAAACTATTTAAATTGACCTACAACCCCTAAGGAAATAGATACAGTCACCTAAAAGTACAACCAAGAAAAGTCCAGGACCAGAAGATTTCAACAAATAATTCTACTAGATTTTCAAAGAAGAGTTAATTCCAATACTCTTCAAATTGTTCCACACAATAGAAGCAGAAGGAACATTACCAGACTCCTTTTATGAGGCTACAGTTACTGATGCCCAAGTCACACAAAGATGCAACAAAGAAAGAGAATTACAGACCAAACTCCCTCATGAACATTAATGCAAAAAATTCAATAAAATACTGGCAAACATACACCAAGGACACATCAAAAAAAATTATCCAC
>CABHPR010122886.1:0-22573 GCA_902168415.1 Peromyscus melanophrys
TGTAGCATGAATCTTTAAAAGTCTTATTAATAAAATCAAACCTGAGCCAGTTATTGGGGTGAACACTGGATGGTCAGAGAGACAGAATAAGCCACAGCTATCTCACCTCGCTGGATCCTCAGCTGGTCTTGTTTCCTCAGACTGGATGCCCCGAGCCCTCATCCAGAATGGGTCTCAGCTGAACTGCTGCTAGAAGCCTGAAAGCTTAACCAGCCACAGCTTCTCCAGGCCAAAGGCTTCTCCAGGCCAAAGGCCTCTCCAGGGCAAAATGCCTCTAGTTTCTGGTCCTCACGCCTTATATACCTTTCTGCTTTCTACCACCACTCCCTGGGATTGAAGGCGTGCTTTCTGGGATTAAAGGTGTGGATCACCATGCTTGGGTGTATCCTTGAACACATGAATTTCTGCCTCTGGAATGCTAGGATTAAAGGCGTATGCTACCACTGCCTAACCTCTGTTTCATATTGTGGCTGTCCTGTTCTCTGACCCCAGATAAGTTTATTAGCATACACAATATTTTGGGGAATGCAATACCCCCACATATATATATATATATACAGGGTCTCAGTTAACCCAGGCTGGACTTGGGCTGTCTATATAGTTGAGGATGGTCTTGAACTCCTGATGCTCCTGCTTCCACTTTGATACAACTATTGAAAGCATCAGTTTCCTCATAAAAGAAGTAAGGAGAATAACAGTGTGCCTTCCTTGCTTTTTATCAGGAGTAAATGTAAAGCTTCCAGCGAGTGTGTATAGTTCATACTTTGGCATATAAGTGCCCAAGGAATGCTTGCTAGTGCCTGAAGCACGTATGATGTAACACAAAAGATGCAGATGTAGACCTCAATGTTATCTGTTACATTAAACCTTCAACTTCTCTGCATGTTTCCATGGCTAACTAAGGTCCCATGATCTTGGCATTCTGTGCCTGGCTTTTCACTTAATAAAATGCCCTTCAGGTGTACCTGTGTTATTACAAATGACAGGATTTCGTTCTTTTTAATGGGTGAATAATATTCCCTTACGTATATACATCATCTGTTCTGTATCCATTCATCTGTCGATGTTGGAATTAGCTATTGTGAATCCTGCTTTAGCGAATGTGGAAATGTGGGTGTCTCCCTTACATATTTCCATTACATATATACCCATTTGGTTGCTGAAACACTGCACTGAAGGTTTCCTATGTCACAGGTCCCATGTTCTTTAGATGTTAAAAATCACAGAGTATTCAAGGCAGGTGCTCCTCTGCCCCAAGAAGCCAGCATCCTAGCAGGAGAGACAAGAGTAAATTTCAGGACTAATAACTATGGGAGAATCATCCCCGTGTGGGAAGCATGGTTTCTGTGATGGGTTGGGGCTCTGGTGGGGGTAATTAACTCACTCTGGGGTCTCATCTATCCAATGTGAGTGTGGAAGAGGAATAAAAGAAGAGAATAAGTCAGGGAGAAACACAGCTGGTGAATCATAACAGGTAACATGTTACTAGGTACAACTTGCTGATCCTAATTTTGTAGCATATACTATATAGTGGACATATTCCCATGAGAAAAAAGGGATACTTCTTGTACCATCGCACCCACTGTCCATTGGGTATGGATGCTTCTGGAGAGATGGGATAAAGTCCTTCATGCAGAGAACACTGTGTTGAATACTTTTCTCTGGTGGAAGTCATCTGAAAGCCATCACAGCCAATGGGCACAGCAACTGGGATGTTGCACACCAGGTATGTGGGGCCTCTGGGTGTGACAGAACCTGCCTTCACTAGTACTCTAGACCTGAGTTATATCACTGGATAAGACAATTGCATTATTGGATCCCACAATGATGTCCATCTATTGATGTAGCTGTGCTGCTTTGAGCTCAGTGGAAGCACTGAGCAGTTATGGCAGAGACCCATGGGTTCTTGTAATCTCCAGTATACACTAACTTGCCCTTTACACAAAACCTCTGCCAAGCTTTGCTCTTGAGGATCAGGAATAGACTCTGCCTAGGTAGTCACTCTGGCTTTTTCCCTTCAATGCTCTGCTTCCCTTCCTCCCTTAGAAGACTGTTATTGAAGATCTTTCTCTCCACAAACTGCCTGTCACATACCCAGTCTCTGCCTCTGCTCTGAGGAGGCATACTTAAGACATGGCCATGTAATAGATATTCACAGACTGAGTGAGTCCTTGCTGGATTGCATGGAGGAGGCAACAGGAAATAGATTAAAGCTTTTGAGAATATTGTGGCAAGTGTGGGGTGGACCAGAAACAGTAAAATACTGGCAAACTGAATCCAAGAACACATTAAAAAAAATCATCCACCATGATCAAGTAGGCTTCATCCCAGAGATGCAGGGATGGTTCAACATATGAAAATCTGTCAATGCAATCCACCATATAAACAAACTGAAAGAATAAAATCACATGATCATCTCATTAGATGCTGAAAAGACCTTTGACAAAATCTAACACCCCTTCATGATAAAGGTCTTGGAGAAATCAGGGATACAAGGAACATAACTAAACATAATAAAAATAATATACAGCAAGCCAACAGCCAACATCAAACTAAACAGAGGATGCTCAACTTTCTGGGATATTAGACACAAAGCAAAGGATAACCAGGCTACAATCTACAACCCCAGAGAAGCTATGTAAAAAGGAGGACCCTAAGAGAGACAGGCATGGAGGGCCCTAGGAAGGAGAAATAGTCACTATCTCCTGGGTAAACTGGGAGGTGGAATAGGAGGGAGAGGATGGAGGATTGGAACATGAGGGATCGAGATGGTCCAGTTGGGGGAAGGATAGTGAGGGAGAGCAATGAAAGAGGTATCTTGATAGAGGAAGCCATTATGGGGTTGGGGAGAAACCTGGTGCTAGGGAATTTTCCAAGAATCCACAAGGATGACCCCAGCTAAGACTCCTAGCAATAGTGGAGTGGGTGCCTGAGCTGGTCTTCTGTAATCAGATTAGTAACTACCCTAATTGTCGTCATTGAAGTACCTCCAGTAACTGAAGCATTGGGCTGAACTCCTGGAGTTCAGTTGAAGAGAGGGAGGAGGGATCATATGAGCAGGGGAAGTCAAGAGCATGATGGGGAAAACCAGAGACAGCTGACCTGAGCTCATCGACTCTGGACTGACAGCTGGGGAACCTGTATGGGACCGAACCAGGCCCTTTGAATGTGGGTGACAATTGTGTGGCTTGGGCAGTTTGTGGGGCCCCGGGTAGTGGGATCAGGACTTATCCCAAGTGCATCAACTAGCTTTTTGGAGCCCATTCTCATGGTTGGACAGCTTGCTCAGCCTTGATGCAGGGGGTGGGGCTTGGTCCTGCCTCAACTTGGTATGCCAGACTTTGTTGACTCCCCAAGGGAGGCCTTACCCCCTCTGAGGAGTGGATAGGAAGTGGAGGAGTGGGGAAAGCGGAGGGAGGGGGAACTGAGGATGGTATGTAAAATGAAAATAAAATTAAAAAAAGAAGAAACTAAAGACAGTTTTAAAAAAATAGCTTTGGACATGTACCAAAGGAGGTGTTCTGGGACAGCTTGGGCCCTTGCCTGGAAGTTTTCCTGACTCTGTCTTCACCCTACTTGGCTACCTCCAAAGAAGGAAAATGGTCTCTCTTTGGCTAGTAACTCATCAAGTAGGCTAGGCTAGCTGGCCAGCCAATCCCAGGAATCTGCCTTTGCCTCTCCAGTGCTAGGGTTAGAGTTCCATGCCACCATTCCTGGCTTTTTGAAAACGTAGGTTCTGGGGATCACACTCAGATCTTTACACTTGCAAGGCAAGCCCTTTCCTGACTGAGCTTCCCTGCAGCCTGGCTGTAGTCTTAAACAAATAATAGCCATACTGTAGTATGGTAGTGTTAGGATTTAGAACTAAAACGTCCCACAAGAGTTCCTGTGTTGAGACTTGGACTCCAAAGCAGCTGTGTTCAGAAGTTTGGCATCTGGGAAGTGATTGGATCACGAAGGCTCTGACTTCATCATTACGTAGAGGAACTGGGTCATCTTGAAGGGCATATTTTCTGCCCTGGCCACTTCCTCTCCTCTCTGCTTCCTAGCCTCCATGAGGCAAGCTGCTTTGCTCTATTACATATGTCCTTCCATGATGTTCTGCCTCCAAACCATGTAACAAGCGTTCATGGACTGAAAGCTCTAAAATCCTGAGCCCCCAACCCCTTTCTCTCTGTTAAGCTGTATTATTTAAGTATTTTGTCACAGTGATGGGAGGCTGACTGGCGTAGAGCCATCATTTATGTAACAGATGTGCCTTAATCTCCAGTGTCTATTTGTGACACCAAGGACGGGAACAGAAAGGCTTTATTCTGGGGACCCAGGTGAGGGGTTCTTTCTAGACTCTGTCTAACTCTTTCCCATGGGCAAGAGATAGGAAAGAGTCTTTTCCAAACAAGTTGTGTGCTAAGTATGGTACTACGATCTTTGCACAGACTCATCCTCATGTTACAGAGGAGTCCTACTGCATGTTCCAAGAAGACAGAGTCCTGTGGGTAGGGGGTGGCTTGCCAAAGGCCACAGGGCTAGTAAGATAAGTGGAGTTTGAGTCTTACTTTTGTCCATCTACATACAAGATTTTATTTTTCTATACCATGGTAGTTTCCTGCTTCTCAACTAGAGATTACCCAAACAATGAAGACAGACGCCAGGGATGTGTCTAAATGCCCTTCAATGCACCAGACACAATCACAGTGCATTGTGACTGCCACACAATAGAGAATTAGTCTGTGCCAAATGTCAGTGTCAAGAGGGCAACACTGTCAACTAATTCCCGCAGGACCAGCTTCCCTGTGGATCTGAATGGAGACCATTCTCCAAGTGTGACGATGGAGCCACCTATGCTAACAATCACAACTGCCATGTTCAGGGAAGACACCTACTAGGGTGGGACAGGGTGGAACCCAGGTGTGCTCTGAGTTTGTGTCTCCCTCAGATTTGCATGTAGAAATTGAATCTCGTGTGTGCATGTGTGCGTGCATGTGCGTGCGTGCGTGTGTGTGTGTGTGTGTGTGTGTGTGTGTATGTGTATGTGTGTGTGGTTGGAGGCTCAGATTTGGGGAGACGAAGTGACTGAGGATGGGTTTGTGTCTTTACAAAAGAGACTCCCGAGAGATCCCTCGCTCCTTCTTCCATGTGAGGAAGCATCAAGAAAACAACCTTTCTAAGATCTGGGTGGGCAGATAATGGGTCTGCAGGCACTCTGCCTTTGAATTTCTCAGCCTCTAAAGCTATAAGAAATAAATTTCAGTTGCTTTTTAGTCTTCCAGTCGATGGCAGTTTGTTACAGCACCCTGCACAAACTAAGACAGTGCAGATATGTGTGTTTCTGTATTGAGGAACATGTATGCATGCATGTATGTGAATGCAGTGTGTGTGTGTGTGTGTGTGTGTGCGCGCGCGCACGCGCGCGTGACTGTGTGTCCAAAGCAGGAAGACTGGGTTCCTTCCCCAAAATGACTCCCATGTTTGAGGGAACCCAGACCCAATTTTTGCTCTTCTGATACCAGTTCCCAGCATTCCCCAGTTTGTACCACTGACTGAGACATTGTGAGTCTGCTGTTGAGAAACCACCATTATAACTTGTCTCACTCTCTCAGTGTCCACTTGTCCCTGGTCCACCTATCACTGAGTGTGGTCATAGCCTGGCAGGTTAGATTTGTGATGTTCACGCTGCAGACAGAGAGACTGAGGTTCTGGGAGGTTCTAGTCACATGCTTTGGACTGAGATCCAGGAATCTTGGAGTCAGCTGCCATGTGACCCAGGGTTTCTTGCCTTTGGTGCAGTGGTCAATACAGAACCATGCTTCATGACCAGCTGTCCTCGGAAAAATTCATACATATCTGCAATGTATTTTGATCATATCTACCTTTATCCCTTTCCCACAACTTAATGTCCTTCTTTCATGTACACACACACACACACACACACACACACACACACACA
Source organism: Peromyscus melanophrys (assembly GCA_902168415.1). Lineage (NCBI taxonomy): Eukaryota > Metazoa > Chordata > Mammalia > Rodentia > Cricetidae > Peromyscus > Peromyscus melanophrys. Next base: position 5,948 of record CABHPR010122886.1, read on the forward strand.
CACACACACAGTGGGTAGTGGTTAATGCAGAGACTCATAACTGTTTAAAGTGCTCAGAATAAGAGACTTTTAAAAGCTCAGGCATAGAAGAATCATCTATATCAATCCTTTTCTTACTTAAAGCTTAGGGAACATTGCGGGAGAGGGGTCAGAGAGAATGAATGTGAGCATCAGAGGATGGGGAGAAGAACTGTGAAATGCTCTCTTCTGGACATAACAATGGCTACTGAACTCATGAACACACAGCAGCTGTGGTTGCCTATACCAGACTCACACAAGATCAAGACAACCGATATTCTGGCACTAATGGGTGAGGGGTCCTGCAACACCGCCCCTAGTTGAGAGATAGTAGTAGTTATGGCTGCTGAAGAGGAAGAGTCACTTCAAAGGCCCTGCTTTGACTGCTCTCCAGTTTTCATGCCTTGCTTAGTGGATTATAGGCCTGTTACCCTTTGCACTGGACTAACATTTTTACATTGATGGGATCCCTCCCTAAGAACGCTCTCCAGACAGCCCCTATTGACTCAGCTTAAATGTCACCTGGATACACAGTTCTTGCCCAGTGCCCAATAGGAAGTAGCCCCTTAGATGATCCTCAGAATGCCACCTGCTTGGTTGTTCCTGGGGCATGCATCATGAACCACAGCCCACTCTCACACCTGCTGTCTGTCTGTCTGACCACCCCCACTCACCACTGAAACTCAACTTCCAAACAGCAGTTACTCCCTGGCTTGCTTACCTCCCTTGCCAAGTACTGGCTGACTCAGAGTTGAAATCCAAATGCCGAACAAGGCTGCTGTGTCAGGTTGGCTCACAGATTTTTATCAAGCTGGAGGGACCTCTGGAATTCCCATCGCTATTATGGGTAAATAAAGCACACAGGTCCATATTTGGCTCTCCCTGTCCATTTTCCTTCCAGCTTCTGAGAAGCAGCATGAATAATATATTCTGAGTTTTTTTTTGATTGAACTGTCAGCATGATTTATCTTGTAGCATCTTCTTCCCTCTCCCCTCAGTAAACAATGGTTTGTCTGCAGAGCTGTGTGCTAACATTCATCTTGATAATTTGCCTAAGGGGGTGGGAAGATGGTGACGCTATTATTTTTTTAAACCCCCTATAATGGATTTGAAGGGGAAAAAAAATTCTCCTTTATGGCTTTGGGACAAAAAAAAAAAAAAAAAGAAAGAAAGAAATCAAGGTCATACAGTGCATTGATTCCTTGCTGTTTTACAAACTGGCTCAGACTCGTTTCACAACTTGAGAATAATTCAAATTGGAAATCACCTCCTGTAAAACCATCAAATTAATGGTATTCCCATTACACATCCTGCCCAACCATGTGAACAGTGAGCCTGGGCTACAGTTGCTAGAATTCTCTATCACAGTAAATAATGCCCTAACAAGACAGTGATTGCTCTCTGCCTTTTCAGTTCCCTAGCTGTACCCTTTCAACAGGCCAGGAGGGGTCCCAGCGGTCCCTTGTAGATGGTACAAGGCAATCAGAATGATTATGGACCCCTAAATATGGAAGATGGTGCTTCACAGGTCCTGCCTTCCTGAATTATTGGAGTCACTGTGGCATCCCTCTATAACTCCCATGGGGAAGGAGAGGCATTGGCAGTTGCTGGCGGGCTTGCTAGAACCCATGACAATATGTGAGTGAGCATGCACATGTGTACATGAGGATGGAAACCAGCACATCTCTTCACCCACTCAACCTTCTCCACCTGCTTTCTCAACGCCCACAGCTTATCAATCACAGTGGTCAATTTTAGTTCCTAAAATATTGTTGTTTAGAATCAGATCCCTTCTCTTTATTCACTCTCTGTTCCTCTAGCCTGAGCTCCCCAAGCCTCCTGCTGCCTCACCAATAGTGTGATGCCTGGCAGTATGTTAGAGTGGTCGTCTGAGCTCTGAACTGTAACAGTGCCTGGACAGCACCTCCCATGTGCAGTTTCATTGGTTTGAGGCAAGGACCTGCACTGGATATTTTTAAATACTCCCTGGTGAGTCTTCCGTGCTGATGGAGTTGGTCTCTGACTTGACTCCATATAGCACATAGAGGAATGGGTGCCAAGGCTTGTCTGACCCGCCCCCCCACGGCTGACACACACTCACACTATGCTTAAAAGTCAAGGATGCTTCTGCTGTCTTCCAGTGGAATCCATGGACTCTGCTGGGCGTCCTGTTAGCCTGCCTCTGGAATCCTAAACTTCCTTTCCTTTTGCACACAGGCAACCCCGGCAGAACCTGCGTGCCTGTCTGGTTTGGAGATATCACGCTTGATGGTGTCTCCATGCCTTGGTGGATGCTGTCTTTGAGTCTCTGATGGCTTCTCCCCAAATCTACATTCAGGGTTCATTAATTTTTCAAGCCGAGCTTTAGGCTTCACTTTTTCTAACTCGCTCCTGCACACCCCTCCTCTGTGTGATCGTGATTTTATTGAGCAGCAGCCATAGGAGTCTGGTGTGTAACAGTACCACCATTTGGGTACTGTTTTGTGCACTCACTTTTCCCCCAGTCTTCCTGTTAGATCCTGAGGGGCTTAAAGGCAGAGGCCATATGTTTTTTATCTATAACAGCCCAGGGCTGAAAAATGTGATAGGCTCATAGTAAATGCTCAGTAAGTATACACCACTGTGTACTTTCCAAATGCAAATCCTAGAATGAGCTTGTCCTTCTGTCCTCAAGGGTGATTTCATTTAGACGTCCCCACATATACACCTGTAAACACGTTCAGGCTGAGCGTGTGTAGAGACTGTCGCTGAGTTAGTGCACGACTGTGAAATGAAGGAACAGAAAGAAGGTTGTGTGTGGTGGTGCATGCCAGTCAGGATAGCCTGCTTGGCAAGATCCAGGTCAATGGGAGACCCTGTCCCAAATAAAAGGTGGGAAACACCTGAAGACCAACATCATGAGGATGGCCTACACTCTTCCATATGCTATTACTCACATGTGCACACACCCGCACACACGTGAACATACATACACACAGGGAGAGGGTTGTATCAGCCTGACCTAGAGTGCAAGACCTTGTCTCAAATCAAAGCAATTCTGGCAGCCTTACACTGAAGTCTACTTCTTACTTCTTACACGTTGTGTGGCATTGGACAAGGTACTTAATGTCTCTGTGCCTGAATCATTTCATCTGTGTTACAACATTAATCATAACATTAGAAGATAGAATGATAGTTAGGTCCTTACCATGAAAGCAGGCATCATAGGACAGGCAAATGCTTAACAACTGTTAATAAGGGGTGTGGCTGAAGAGGTTGCTTAGTCAGGAGAAGGGAGACAATTCAATCCTCCTCATAGTCAGTAGGAGTGGAGACCGCCATTGGGCACTGTTTTGTGCAGCATAGTGGGTCACATATGGCTGAATTCCCAGGACAACCTTAAAAGACAGGTGTTGCTTTTATCTCCACCCTAGGATCAGAGTCAAGGCACTGAATAACTCAGGGACCCCTGAGTTTCTACACTGGTGGGCGGTTCTGTCCCCAGAGCTCAGCACACTGCCAGTCCCTTCAGCCTGGTTCCACTAGACACTTCCTCTAAGGATCTGTGGGATTTTGATTAGCCCCCAAAGCAGGCCCTGGAAGGATCTTCTGGGTGGCTGTCAGTAGGACATGAACGAACCATTTACTGTATCCTGCCTCTCCTCCTCATGCCCAACCTTGAGAAGAGACCTGGGACCATCTGCAGGCATGATGGCAGATTGACAATCCTTCTTGTTAGTAATTAGGGCACGGTAATGCGCCCTGCTGGCAATTAGTGTGTTAATGTAGCGTGGACTGCATCACTTAGAGTGATCGAAAGGTATGGCAAGCTCAGAACATTAATGTCAGAGTCAGAAGCTTCTGGGAGGTGGTGTCAAGGGGATGAGAGGAAGGCTGGAGCTCTGGAGCCGGGGCTCTGGAATTTGTGGCTTGGCTGTGCGGCTGTTGGAGCTGTGTGGCCTTAGGTAAGTCATCTACACTCTCTGGACTTCAGAGATGAAAATAAGGGATTTGTCGCTGGGGTGTGAAGAGAAGAGGAAGAAACGAGAAGATGGTGGTCATGGAGGCTTTGGTTGAAATAGGGATGAAGCTTACTCACTCCTGTGCCTCCTGCAAGGAACTCCAGGGAGTGTAATTTTTAACCAAGCAGGCTCAGCTGTGCTGTGGAAATGGGCCAACCCAGAACTTAGTGGTTTAGTTACATGAAGGCTCATATCATTCAGAAAAGTCCCAAAGCTGCACATGTGGCCCTCAAGGGTGACTCTGAAACCCAAGGAGCTAGAATGGAGATAATATCACAGCCAGCTTGCAGCCATAGTGGAAGACACTGCAGGGGAATCTGACCTTGGCTCATAAATGCTTCAGCCCCAAAGGTCCACGAAGGATTTCCACCCATGTCTCACCAGCTGGTGGCCCTACTACAGTCCCCCATGCAAGGTTGGGGACTGTAGTTGGTGTGCCAACATTGAGGAAAGCCACTTAAAAGGAGGAAAGATTTATCCTGGATGATAGCATCTGAGGTTTCAGCAGGTAGGTGGTCCCTTGGTTCTGCTGTTTCTGGGTCTGAGGATAAGACAGAGCGCCATGGTGAAACATGCATCGTGGCGTCTAGCTGCTTACCATATGGCAACCAGGGAGCAAAGAGAGCAGGAAGGGGAAGGGGGCAGAGGCAAAATGTGTGATTCAAGGGAATACCCAGTGATCTAAAATCCTCTCTCCTCCTAGAGTTTCCACCACCTTCCTGTTGAGCTACGACTCCATCACTTGTTTAGTGCGTTGATGAGACCACCGTCCTCATGACCCAGTCACCTCCCAAATACCATCTCTAAACAATGTAGCATTGGAGACTGTGATGGTGCGCTCTCTCTCTCTTCCTCCCTCCATCTCTCTCTCTCTCTCTCTCTCTCTCTCTCTCTCTCTCTCTCTCTCCTTCTACTTCCTTTCTGCTCCTTCCTTCCGTCTTCCCCCCCTTCCTCTTCTCTCCCTCTCTCTCTCTCTTCCCTTCCCTTCCCTTCCCTTCCCTTCCCTTCCCTTTCCTCCCTCCCTCTCTCTCTCTCTCTCTCTCTCTCTCTCTCTCTCTCTCTCTCTCTCATATATATATATATGTGTGTGTGTGTGTGTGTGTGTGTGTGTGTGTGTGTGTGTGTATGTATATGTGTGTGTCTGTGTTAATTCTATCAGTTCTATTTCTCTAGAGAACCCTGACTAATACAGAGACCACACCCTCCATCCTCAATACATGAACATTTGCAGGGAACTTCAGATCTGTACCACAACCATGGTGAAGCTCAAAGCTGAGAATCTACTTGGCAAAGGGAGAAAGGAGCTTTCCTCAGGCCAGGGTTCTTGTTTAAAAACAATTCTATTGGTTCCTCCCTCTCTTGTCAGTCATTCTTGTTTTTCTCACAAAGGCATTGACTGTCCAAAGGCTTCTGTGTAGGCATACAGATTGACACTACTGGGGATTTGATGAACTGGAATTTCATCCAGAATCTCGGATACCAGGACTCTAAATCTTATTCCCTCCATACTATTCTAATGAAGCTACAGGGACCTCCCGCCCATGGAATCCCAAGACACCTCTGAAGTGTAGAACCTTAGTGTCTTTAAAGAAAATTCTTTGCTAGAATAAAACAAAACATGAAATCAGCCTGGCAGGTCAAGCCAGTCACCACTGTTACTGGATTCCACTGTCAGAATTTAACAGGGTGTCAGGGTAGTACGGTCCAGCTATGCCACTCCTGGGCATTCACCTGAAAGCCCCTAAGTCAGCATTCTGCAAAGACATATGCTCACCCATGTTTATTACTGCTTCTTCGTAATTACTAAGATACGGGACCAGCCTAAGATGATAAAATACTGAAGAAAATAAGGCACACAGTGAAGTATTATTCGGCCACAAAGAACAAAATTATGTCATTTTCAAGAAAAAGGATGGAACTGGAGATCATTACATTAAGTGAAACAATCCAAACTCACAAAACAAACATTACTATGGAGTTATTATGAGAAATCCACAGAACAGCTACCCACTACACAGAGTCAAAGCAGAAGCAGGACCATTTAGGAAGATGAAAGAAAGGGAACAGGGCACAAAGAGGGTGATGGGGGACGAATGATATCATCTCATAGCAGCACACAGAGGTTAAAACTCAGGGTGGGAGGAGGTGGGGTGACTCCCTGAGTCCTGGCTCTAATGAGGTGAGAAAGAAGTACAGCAAACCCTGGATGCTTGATCCTTGGGACATTGTACTCTTCAAACCAATCAATCCTGTCCAAGGTGCTTAGCAGGGCTGGTGTCCAAGGAGATGGTGGTGTCACATGCACAGACTCTAAGGAGCAAACAGCTTCGGAGACAGCATTGTGACAGCACCATGGTCCACAGGGATGCTTACCGAAGCAGCAGCAGCCTCAGTGGAGCTGTGTGTGAAGAGCAGACACAAATGTGTGGGAATATGGGCAGAAGTAGAAAAGGAAGACTGTGGCATGCCTGAGAGTTTTGGCAGGGTCTTGAGCCTGGAAATATATTGGGATCTGAGGAAGTAAGTGCTTAATTAATTTTGTTGATGGAGGATTTTTTTTTTTTTTTGGCTTAGCTAGTTTAATTCTTAGTTACTTCCTGCCCATTAGTTTGATTGCTGCTAAGGGAACAGCAATGGGTTTTGTCATTGGTTATTTTAAGTGGTAATTTGCGGAGGTCAGTCTGCTGAGAAGAGTCCACATGTATCATGGTGTCCACCAGGGACTGCTGTGAGTGCTTGTTGTGAGGGTAGCCGTTGTGGTGGGTGCTTCAGCCTACTGCTCCAAGCCATTAGCACACACAATTAAATGCTGGTTATGACACATGCATCCTTCCTTTTTAATCTATTCTAGTGCTGTGCTTGGAGGCAGGGACCAGGAAACCCAATGGGGCTACACACAAGCCATGTAACCAGGCTTTCTTCCCCAGCCTTCCCTGACTATTTTTCTGGTACAGTCGTGGATGGCTGTAGACTCTTCTGCAAAGGGGTTAAGGCAAGAATCTGGTGAATTCATACCGAGGACAAGACTAGAAAGATACCCAGGACTCAGCAGACCCTCCATGAGATGTCATTTTGTAAGTGTGGGTAGAAAGGCTCCATGTACCAACATTTGTTGGTGCCAATGCAGATACACAAATGCATAAACAAACATGATATGTGCATCCAAGGAGCTTTGTAGATTGGCGATGTGACAGAGAATTACAGGGACATTTCCAGTATATTACTGAGAGGGTACAAGAAGGACAGACAGGTCACTTTTAAAAAGTGCATGGTGTGCACACCTTTAATCCCAGCACTTGGGAGGCAGAAGCAGGTGGATTTCTGTGAGCTCAAGGCCAGCCTGATCTACAAAGTGAATTCCAGGACAGCCAGAGACAAACAGAGAAACCCTGTCTCAAAAAACCAAACTGAGAGAGAGAGAGAGAGAGAGAGAGAGAGAGAGAGAGAGAGAGAGAGACAGAGAGAGAGAGAGAGACAGAGAGAGAGAGAGACAGAGAGAGAGAGAGACAGAGAGAGAGAGAGACAGAGAGAGAGAGAGGTGTATGTGTCTGTTTATTTTTAAGCAAATTCTGGTTTGTTCATTTTTTTTAAATTCTGTGTGTCTTTTACACTTTTACATCTTATATCTTGATCCCATCTTTTCCCCATCCCTTCTCATCTACCTTCCGTCCCTGCACCCCCCAAACAATACAAAATTTAAGGGGAAATAATAATAATAATAATAATAATAATAATAATAATAATAATAATAATAAAAAGGGAAAAACTTAAAAATCTCGTCATGGAAGCTGCAGTGTGACAGACACAGTGAGTTATACTGTAAACCCCCTTTGTCCATATATCTTTACTTGCAAGTGTTCATTGCAAAGAGTCATTGGTCTGGTTCAAGGCCTCTGGTCTCTACTATGCTATTGATATTTGGTCCTCACTAGGACTCCTCCTGGTTATCCTGTTGTTGCCCTGGGTTATGGAGATCCTGTAGCTTTGGGTCTGCAGGTCAGGTCCCTTCATGTGCCCCAGAAGATCATAGACAGAATGGATGGTGGGGTGGGCCAGGTCATAACCTTGAGTCTGGGCCTAGGCAGCTGTAGGGTTGGTCTGCCAGATGTGAAATGGGGACAGCCCTCCCATGCTTACAACTTCGGGGCTGCCTCACCTATACCTGCACTAACAGGGTTGGCTCTCCAACTCTTATGACCACAGGGACAGCTCTTCCATCTGTCTCAGACACTGATGGCCAGTGGGGAGGAAGGCAACTCTCCTCGCCCATGGCACCACAAGGAAAGATGGGTAATGGGGACATCTCTCCCATGCTCACAACTTCGGGGCTGGCTCACCCACACCTCTGCTAACATGGTTGATTCTATTGTGCTGCCCTGTCAAAGATCAGGACCTGCTCTTCTGAGTGCTGCAGGTTGTGAGAATCAGGGACAGCTCTCCCACTCTTGTTAAGTCAGGGTCAACTCTTCCACCTGCCTTAAATGTTGATGGGCGGGGACAGGAAAGGGCATCTCTCCCCAGCCCATGTAGCCATGTAGAAGATGAGGGGTGGGGCTAGGTCTCCCAGGGTCACATTCTCAGGCTTGGCTCACCTGTTCTCTCATCAACAGGGTCAGCTCTCATGCTTCCCAGACAACATGCAGGGCAAGCTTTCCCCTGATCCCTTCCTCTCTAGTCTCTTCAGATATGCCTCTGTCCACAGGACCTGAACCATTCTGTCTCTCTCTGTCTCTCCCATAAACCACCATACCATATCTCTGTTCACACTAATAGTGCCCATCTGGCTGGTGCTACAAGGTGCCAGGTGGGCCCATGTTTTCTCCTCAGAGCCGAGGGTGGACAGCCCCAGGCCTGCATATGGGTCACCTTGTCCACTTAGTTTACTAGAACACAGTTCCATGCTTCCTCATCACAAAGAGATCATTATAACGCCCAGTCACCAGGCCCAGTGCTGGCGGGCTCCTGGTTGGTGCATTTTACCTCATGGTATGGGGTGACGGGTTTCTCTCTATTTTTTTTTGTTTACCTGTTTGTTTTCTAAAGAGAGAGGAAAAGAAAGAATATAGAGTTGAGTTAGAGCATCTGGGAGGGGTTGGAGGAGGGGAAACTGTGATCAGAAGATGTTATATGGAATTTTTTTTCAAAAAATGCATTTATTGATGTGTGTGCACACATACATAAACCTGCCAAGACTTGCAGGTGGAGGTCAAAGGACAACTTTTGGGAGTCAGTTCTCTCCTTCCAGCATGTAGGTCCTGGGGGTCAAACTCAAGCCATCAGACTTAGCAGGAAGTGTCTCTACCCACTGAGCCCTGTAGTTGGCCTGGGGCTACTTTTTTAGTATGTATTATAAGTATACATTAGATCTCCACACTGCAGGAAGGAATCTGGACATACATGTCTGTAGTGTAGTATAGAACATTACTCAGTTTGCTTATTCTAAATTGGCACATTCCCCAGCCAGAGTGGTGCCCAGAGGATGGCATGACTGATCGCAGCTGACACTGACCAAATGCATAGTCACCAAGTACCCTACCCCAGATGTCCAGGAAGACATTGGTGAAGAAGTGTAGGAGGAAGTAAGGAGAGAGGCCTCACCACCATGAGGCAGACACCTGATTGAATCAGCAAGGCTGAACTCTGGGGTCACTGAGTGCCTTTGAAAATGATTTATGTGTGTGTACCTATGAGTACGTGTGCATGCATGTGCATGTGAGAGTGCATACGCGTAGAGGCTGGAGATCAGCCTTGGGTATCTTTCCTCAGGAGTGCTTACTTTGGTGTGGGTTGTTTTGTGGGACAATGTCTCCCATTGGTCTGCGGCTCACCAATTTGCCTAGACTGACTGTCCAGCCAGCCTCAGTGATCCACTTGACTCCATCTCCTCGGTCTTGAGATTATAAGCATGTGTTACCATGCCCAGCTTTTCTGTGTAGCTGCTGGGGAGCAAAGTCAGGTATTCATGCTGAACACACTTTACTAACTGAGCCTTTTCCTTAGCCCAAATGCTGCATCCTGTAGAACTGCTGGAGATAACAGAGCATCTTTTCCTGAGGTGATTCTCCCCATCTTCTCAGATCACCAACTCTGAATAAAGCATACCTTAAGAGTTAGTTCCTGTCTCCACTCGTTGGCATTTGTGTTGACTGACAGCATGAGCCCCTAGGATTCCAGTCACTCTGTGACATGTATTAAGGCGGGAATGGCACAGGGTACTAGAGGCCTCGAGGGGATTTCAGTGGTAAAAAAGAATCCATCAAAAAGATGGCATTCAAAATGGCATGAGTCAAGGGAAGCTGCTTTGGACTAAGGAGAAGGAAGAGCCACCCACCCTCAAAAGATACCATGACCAAGGAAACTTATAAAGGAAATGTTTAATTAAGGATTGGCTTACTTTTGGGGAGAGTTAGTTCATTATCATCACAGACTGGCATGGTGCTGGAAATGTTAGCTGAGAGCTTTACATCCTGGTCCACAGGCAATAGGCAGAGAGAAAGACAGGGCCTGGCGTGAGCTTTTGGCACTTCAAAGCCCAGCTTCAATGATCCAACTCTTCCAACAAGGTCACAACCTTTAATCCTTCTACTTCTTGTCAAATGGTTCACAAACTGGTGATTAAGTACTCAAATATGTGAGCCTAAGGAGGCCATTCTCATTCTAATGATCACATTCCACACCCTGGCCCCCATAGGCTTATAGCCATATTATAATGCAAAACGCATTGAGTCCAACTTCAAAAGTCCCCATAGTTTATCACAGTCCCAAGACTGTTTAAAAGTCTAAAGTCACTTCTGAGACCCAAAGTAATCTCTTAACTGTAACCACCTGTAAATTCAAAATCAAAAAGCAGATCTAACAAAATACACTACCATTCCAAAAAGGAGGAAAGGGAGCATAGTGAGGAAATACTGGTCTGACACAAGATTGTAAACCAGCATGGCAAACTCCAAATTCTGCACCTCCATACCTGAAGTCAAAACTCTCTTCAGATCTCCAGCTCCTTTCAGCTTTGCTGTCTGCAACATGCAGCTCTCTTGGGCTGGTTCTGCTCCCTGTTAGCAGCTCTCTTGGGCAGGTATCCTATGACTCTGGCATCTCCAACATGTTACGGTCTTCAGTGCGATCCAACTTCACCTTCACAACATGCAGTGGCCTCTTTGGCCTCCATGCAGAGACTACCCTGCCAAATGCCTGGCCTCAGATTTCCTTAATTGAGCAGGGAAATTCTATAACCCCTTTCCTTGTCCTGTGTCCTTTACTCTAAAGCCAGAACCATGTGGCTGAAGCAGCCAAGGTCTTCTGCTTGCTAAGGCTGGAACCTGGGCTCCTCCTTGAATTGCATTTCCAAAAGATTTCTGAAGATGTCTTCCTTCATTGCTTAAACTTTCCTTTATTCCTTTCCATAAGTTGGAAACTTAGCTGGGTGGGGTCTTCTTGCCTTGAAGGTACTACTCCCTTTATTTTGAATCAGGCTTTTCTTTTTTTTTGGTTTTTGAGACAGGGTTTCTCTGTGTAGCTTTGTGCCTTTCCTGGAGCTCACTTGGTAGCCCAGGCTGGCCTCGAACTCACAGAGATCCGCCTGGCTCTGCCTCCCGAGTGCTGGGATTAAAGGCGTGCGCCACCAACACCTGGCCAGGCTTTTCTTAAACTCGTTATCTCCTTGAGCACAGAACTTGGCTCAAACATTATGTTTCCTGGTACTCTTTTTGTATTTCTCATTGTCCCACTTGCTCCTTTTCATTTTAAATCTACGTAAGAGTCATCACTAATAACCATGTGACACAGTCAATACTAGGTTGTCTTGAAAACTCCTCTACCATTATTCCAAACTCTTCAATTTAGCCTTCTGTAAATTTTTAGGACAAGGGCAAAAAGCAAAATATCACAAGAATGGTCTCTAGGCCAGCTGCTAATATTCTTCCTCTCTGAAACCCTGAGGAGGGCCCCTACAAGCCATATCACTCTCAACATCTCTGTCCTCCATGCTCCCACTAGGGTAGTTCAGCAAACTCTGCCTTAAAAAGTTCAACATCTTTTCTTGCATCCAAAAGTCTTCCACGTTCCTCCAAACAACAGCATGGTCTCACCTGTCACAGCAATATCCCAGTTCTTGGTACCAACTTTTGTCTTAGTTATTTTTTTGTTGCTGTGAAGAGATACCATGACCCAAACAAATTATAAAGGGAAGAATTTAATTAAGTGCGTGCTTATAGTTTCAGAGGGTTAGTCCATTATCACTGTGGGAGCAGGGTGGCAGGCAGGCATGGTGCTGTAACTGTAGCTGAGAACTTTACATCCTAATGCACAGGCAGGAGCCAGAGAAAGCCAGAGAGAGAGAGAGAGGGAGAGGGAGAGGTAGAGGGAGAGGGAGAGGGAGAGGGAGAGGGAGAGGGAGAGGGAGAGGGAGAGGGAGAGGGGAGAGGGAGAGGGGAGAGGGGAGAGGGAGAGGAAGAGAGAGTGTTTGGGCCGGGTGTGGGCATTTGAAACTTCAAAGTCCACCCCAAGTGATACAAAGTGATACATCTTTTTCAGCAAAACCACACACACCTACTCAAACAAGGCCACATCTCCTAATCCTTTTCAAATGGTTCAACTGTTGATTGAGCATTCAAATATATGAGCCTATGAGAACATTCTCATTCAAACCACCTCCCTCTTTCCCTTTCTCCCTCCCACCTCCTTCCCTTTTTCCTTCCTTCCATCTTACTTTCTTTCTTTCTCAGGATAAGTTAATTATCAACCTCCCTAAGTCAATGCACTGGTGCCCTCAGTGATCTCTGAACTCTGAGGTGGTTTCTGGCTCTGGTACAATTTCCATGCATTCTTCCATCCAGGCAGAGTGGTCTATATGCTTCTATGTGTGATTCTGACCATCCATGTATGTGTGTGTTACAGATGGACCTGGATCTGGATGCTCTTAGAATTCAGCTTTTAGCATACCCTGGCACAGCTACAGCCAAGTGAGTGTTGGCAGAAAGAAGGATGGATCCTTGAAGGCAGTGAGACCTCATCCTGCAAATCCAACAAGAAAAGGCCTCCAGCACAGCTCACTGCTGAGTCTGTAGTGAGCACAGTATCTGTGTTAATGGTGTGAGTGAGAGTATGGCCAAGATGGGTCAGGATCTTGCCAGGGAGCCAAGAGTCTCAAGGTTGAGTCCTGAGACTTCAGTATAAGCATCAGAATGGATGTGATTAGCAGAGTGCAAGGGACAACAGTGTCCACTTATTGTCCTGTAGATCTTTGTTATGTGTCCTCACAAGAAACTGTCAAGAAAACCTGCAATGAGAAACTGAAATACTAAAAGTGGGGATGTGGCTCAGTTCATATGTTCCTTGAAGTCCTGGGCTCAAGCTCCAGAACCATATAAAACTGGGCACGGTAGTAACCATCCATAATCTTAGCACTCAGGAGGTGGAAACAGGAGTATCAGAAGTTCACTTGTATCCTACACCACAGGGTAAGTTCAAGAGTAGCATGAAATACACAAGACCTACATATTTAATTAATATGAATTAAATTTGTCTGCCTTTGTATCAAGAGAGCTTATAGAGCTTGCTAAAATTGTCCAAGTAGCTAGGTGATCCCTATTAGAAAAGTATGAGTAAAGTAGTTTTGGTTGATTCCCACATAACTATGGGACAGGACTCCAGCGATTTCCACAGCTTTCCCTGTATGCCTGATCCCATGTGTGAAAAGTACAGACAGTGGCAGCTATCGTAAGGTTGGTAGTGGGATTAAGCAGAAGGTGTTTAGAGCAGGTGCCATGGCAGCATGACAGAGCTGCACAATATACTGCCATTCTTCCTGTCCCCATTGTTCATGGCTCCAGGAACTTGCCACAAAACAATGATGAACAGTAGGAATTATACTGGAGGAAAAGAGAGTTAACAAAAGCCATTGCCAAAGACTCAGTGGAAAATACTCCCCCAGATCTGCTGGTGGGATGGCCTTGTGCTCAAGTGAGAATCACTACCATGAGTAAGAGACAAAGACTCTGGCCTCGTGGAGTGGGAGTTTGGGGTTGGGGATGTTTAGCTTGTTTATAAAGGATCATTTCACCGGTTACAAAAGCAAATGGGGAAATCTATCCATAGAAACTCAAGGAAAGAATCAGCAGATCGATTTTTTTCTTCAGAGCATTTGCTGTACTCCAGGTGCCCCAGTGAGGGCTGAGGGCTGAACAGTTTCATGCTCTCAACACTCTGACAAGTGTTGAGTATCTGCTTTGACTGTCGCTCATGGCCAAGATGCTTCTCTGACAAAGGCAGAATGTTGCACCAGACTGTGGCTACAAACAAATGTTTAAAAGGATGGCTCTGTGATCAGGAACACAGTTGTCAAAACCACCTGCGAGAGGATAGGAATGCATGCAGGCCATTGGGGAAGGGGATATGAACACACACTTTGTATACTGGAAGAATCTGTCAAAAACAAAACAAAAATGCCGGTCACCATGAGCTCATTGGTGTTTCCTTTCGTTCCTTATACTGTGTTCATTAGTTTTACTTAATCTGTGACAGAAATATGTTCCTGTGTTGTTAATGTTTTGTGTACATCATTCTTAATGACTGCATAATGTTCCATATAATGAATGAATGACTCAACCAATCATCTATCATTATACATTTGTGCGTAAAGAAACCCCCCACCACTACCTTGCCATGCTTCGGAATGTCTGTTTAGGGTAGTCTCAGAACTGAGACATCTGGATGAACAGCTATGTGGAGACATTTAAGGCTCTTGAAACATCCCACTCAACTGCTTTTAGCAGTGCCTAAACAAAGCCTGCTTATGTTCTTATGAAATATGTCTTACGGTGTCCCTTTGAGAAGAGAGAGGAGACTGAGAATTCTGCAAAGAAGACGTAGAGTTAAGGCCGAATTAATCCCCATAGTTGGTATGGAATGCTAAATATTAATGCTCCTCTTTAGCATGGGTGGCACATTAGGTATAGTTCATCTGAATATAAATAGTCCAGATTGTGACATTACATTATTCATGATGAACCAAGTGTCCACGGTCTGAATGGCACGCCGCTCAGCTATGCAGTTTTCTCACTAATTAATCAGCAGGTAGAAAATAAACTGTGTTCCTTAGGAAGAGGGATAGAGAGGGCATGATGTTTATTGAGCATTTATTATGTGCTGAGATTTAACATAAATCATCTCACTTAGTAAGCAGCCTTGAGCGCAATAAAGGATTCACTGTAGACTCACACAGGCTGCAGCCATGTCACCCTCCTCCACCTCATGACCTCACCTGGTTGGCAATGCTCAGTTGTCTATGAGCTGTACTGTGGCATTGCTGGGAGGGCGTTAGGAAGGTGGGTCAGTTACAGTCAGGAAATAAAGAGCTAGGGGAGGGAGAGACAGGCTATCTCAGAAGTAGGATAGTCTCAGGGCATTGCTGAAATTGAGAGGGTGAAAAATTATTTTCTCTGTGAGTTTCTCACTGCTACTGTCGTGCCAGAGTCACAAGACCCCCCAACAAGACCACCACAGAGCCGATATCCAATGCAAAACACACAGGGGTTTATTGATAACAAGCAAGCGAGGGCTTGGTCCGTGTCCAACACTTGACACAGTGGGTGGAGGAGGACGGCCCTGATCTCTCAGGGTGAGGGGTTTTTGAAGGGAAAAACTGCAAGCAGGGTGGTACAAGCCTTTGCGTCATATGATTGGGTGAGGGTATGTAACCTTTGAATTTACTGGTTGAGGGTTACAGTTATCATTTTTGGGCAGGCCTGGACAAGTCCCAGGCTTTGTCCTTGAGCTGCCATGGAGGCTGGCTGGCCTCACACGTTCACATTGACCCATGCACGTAGCTCTAAGTTGGTGAGGGGTCCCAGACAGTAAACAACTGGCTGAACCTTGAGCAGTCAGAGTATTTGCAGAAAGGGAGCTACTGCAAGGACTATGTCTTAGCCCTCCCAGAAACTGCTTGCTCAAGTCTCAGGAAACTGAAATTGAGGCCTGATCCCTGAGAGAAGACTGAGCAGCCTGTTGTGGCGTCTGCTTGGTCCTTTCACTGCCAGTTTCTGGGATGTTTTACAAGGTCTGAACATTTAATCAGCCCAGACAGGACCTTCCATTTCATGTTTGGGTAGAGGTGAGGAATCTCAAAATGGTGGTCAAAATAAAACAGACTTTCCTTTCTTGAATCCTCCAGGAGAGGGCGATGCTGAGCTCAGGACGCTTCCAATCTTCTGCTGGAGCATCTCTGACCTACAGATACCTGACTGGCTATTCCTTCTGATATTTCCATTACTGCTGTGATGGGGGAAAGGAAGGCAAAGTCACGCCCAGGGTACTTCAATAACCCTCCTTCTGTTTTCTTGTGGGGTGAGTGAAAATTAGTACCTTGTGCTCTACCATAGAGATGAGAGAGAAAAAGAGGACGACAGGAGAGACAGAAGAAGAGGAAGGGAGAGAGGGAGAAAGGGAAGGGGAGCGTGAGAATGGCGTTCAAAGTCTTTGAAAGCTACAAAATGCTGCTTATAAAAGGGGGTATTGCCACAGTTTAACTGATCACCTGAGTGAGAAACATTCCCAACATTTAATAGCAGAATGTGAAATGTGTGCACAAATAACCACAGAGTGCATCCAA
>CABHPR010122888.1:4845-26217 GCA_902168415.1 Peromyscus melanophrys
ACACACACACACACACACACACACACACACACACACACACACACACATACAGCCAGCCACCCTGCTCCACTCTGGTTGATCATAATGAGGCTGAGACACTGCAAGAATGGATTCCAGGTTCTCATTGAATTCTGCACAAACAGAAAATTAGAAAGGTACTGGAAGAAGAGATGTGTGTTTTCTGCCTCCAACCACAAATGAGCTCCTCCATCTACAGTGGACTGCAATAAGCTCCTTCCTGGACTCAGAACTGGCCATCCTTGCTAGGCCACACTCCTGAACAATTCACATTCCTTCTGGAACAGGTCCTTCCTCACCATTTAAATGCCAGCAGGAAGCACCTTGGAGATCTGAGCAGCAGCTACACTGCATGTTTGTGTAGTCCCAAGGCCCTGAGAGGCCTGGGAAACACAAATCTGTCCTAGTGACACCACTAGGTGTTCTTGGTTCCCCTAGTCTCAGTGCCACTCCTTACATTTAATTTCCTCTCTTTGAAATACTTAGTGTGGTGATTTGAAAGAAAATGGCCCCCATGCAAATGGCACTATTAGAAGGTGTGGCCCCTTGTGGGAGTAGATATGGCCTTGTTGGAGAAAGTGTGTCACTGTGGGGGTGGGCCTTGAGGTCTCCTTTGTTCAAGTTATGCTCAGTGTGACAGACCACTTCCTATTGCTTGAGGGTCAAGATGTAGGACTCTCAGCTCTTTCTCCAGTGCCATATCTGTCTGTATACCACCATGTCCCACCATGATGGTAATGGACTAAACCTCTGAAAGTATTAGACACCCAGTTAAATGTTTTTTCTTTATAAGATTTGCCATAGTCGTGGCATTTCTTCACAGAATAGAAACACTAACTAAGATATAAGTTGGTCCAAGGACTGGGATATTGCTCTAATGACCATGTATTTGTCTGAAAGAAAGCGGACCTTGGGACTGTAGATTCAAAAAACAGTTGAACACTTTAAATGCTGCTTAAAGGGCCATACTGCTGCATAAGAACATGGAAACCAGTGGTGGGGAAGATGATTTGAACTGTAGAGAGCTGGCTTAAGATCTTTCAGAGAAGAATTTTAGTGTTGCCTAGAGATCATTCTTATGATATTTTGGAGAAGAATGTGGCTGCATTTTGCCCTTGTCCAAAAAGTCTGCTTGAGGCTATAGTGAAGAGATTTGGATTCATCCTGCTGGCAGAGGAAATTTCAAAACAGCCTAGTATAGATTCTGTTGTGTGGTTATTAGTGTTAACGCTAATGAAGATTTGTAATGACAAGGTTAGCAAGGAAAAATACAAGATGTAGAAAATTTTGAGGAGAAAAGGAGCACCAAGAAGTAGAATGGAGCTATGTCGTATATTTGAGGAGATAAGCAGGTTGAAAAATAGAATAAAGGGAATAGTGACCTCAGAGACATTATGGGGTAAGGGAGAAACCTGGTGCTAGGGAAATTCCCAGGAATCCACAAGGAGGACCCCAGATTAGACTACTAGCAACAGTGATGAGGATGCCTGAACTGGCCTATCCTGGTAATCAGATTGGTGAATACGCTAACTGTCATAGAGCCTTCATCTAGTAACTGATTGAAGCAGATACAGAGATCCACAACCATGCACTAAGCTGAGGTCTGGGAGTTCAGTAGAAGAGAGGGAAGAGGGATTACATGAGCAAAGGGGGTCAAGATCATGATGGGGGGAATCTACAGAGACAACTGAACCAAGCTCAAAGGAACTCACAAACTTTAGACCAACAGCTGTGGAACATGCATGGGACTGGACTAGACCCTCCACATACAGGAGACAGTTGTGTAGCTGGGTCTGTTTGAGGGCCCCTGGCAGTGGGATCAAGATCTATCTCTGGTACATGAGCTGGCTTTCTGGATCCCATTACCTATTGTCAGACACCTTACTCACCCTTGATAAAGCAGGGAGGGGCTTGGTCCTGCCGCAACTAAGTGTGCCAGAATGTCCCCCATGGGAGAACTTACCCTGTTGGAGGAAGGAATAAGAGGGAAAGGGGAGAGGAGTGGGAGGAGGAATGAATTTCCAATGAATTCCAATGAAATTCCTTATGAAAAGGAATTAAAGTAAACTTAAATCCAGGTGTAGTGGGTCATGACTTTAATCCCCGCGCTCCAGAGACAGAGATGGGCAGATCTTTGAGTTTGAGGCCATCCTGGTCTACAGATTTAGTTTCTGGACAGCCAAGCATAGGCAATGAAGGAAACCATTGAAAACAGAAAGCTGGTGAAGGTGTAATTGAACAAGGAGGCTTTGTTCCAGCCTCAGCACGCAGCAGAACTTGGCAGCTTCAGCCATGTGGTTCTGGCTTTAGAGTCAAGAATAGAAGAAAGGGGCTATGGAATTTTCCTCCACGACTAAGAAAAGCTGCCAAGGCCAGGCATATGTCAGGGATGTCCCTGAATGGAGGCCTAGAGAGGCCATTGCATAAAGCTGTAAAGTTGAGGGATGGATTGCCTTGGAGACCCCAAGAGCTGGAGATGCCAGAGCCATGGGATGCCTGCTGAGGAGAGCTACTATCAGAGAGTAGAAATAGCCCAAGAGAAAGAAGTATGTTGCACTCAATAAAAATGAAAAGAGTTGGAGATCTGAAGAGCATTTTGACATCAGACATGGAGAGGCAGAGTTTGGAGTTTGCCCAGGTGATTTTCAGTTTTGCTTTGGTCCAGTATTTCCTCACTATGCTTTGGAATAGGAATGCATATCCTATGTCATTATATGTTGGAAGTGTGTTATCTGCTCTTTGATTTTGATTTTATAGGAGATTACAGTTAAGAGATCACATGACTCTCAGAAGAGACTTTGAACTTTAGACTTCTAAATAAGTTTGAGACTGTTGTAAGCTATGGGGACTTTTGAAGTTGAACTGAATGCATTTTTGCATTATGATGTGGCTACAAGCCTTTGTGGGCCAGGGAGTAAAATGCGGTAGTTTGAAAGAAAATGGCCCCCAAAGATTATGGCAAAATTAGGAGGTTTGCCCTTGTTGTACTAGGTGTGACCTTGTTAGAGGAAGTGTGTCACTGTGGGGTGGGCTTTGAGTGCTCATATATGCTCATGCCACACCTCCTGAGACAGACCACTTCCTGTTGCCTGCAAGCCAAGATGTAGGATGCATTTTCTCTCTCTCCCTCATTCCCTCTCTTCCTCCTCTCTCTCTGCCCTCCTCTCTCTCTCTGCCCTCTCTCTGGAATCTTTGGGAGGTGGATCCTTGCTGAAGGAAGTATATCCCTTGAGTAAGATTTGAGGTCTTGCCTGACCTTGTGCCTGTGGTGATATATTGTTCCCCCCAATATGTTATGCACCCTAATAAAGCTTATCTGAGGATCGGAGGAAAAAACCAGCCACTATATTAAACATAGAAGTCAGGCAGTGGTAGCACATGCTTTTAATCCTAGCATTTGGGAGGCAGAGATCCATCCGGATCCCTATGAGTTCAAGGCCACACTGGAAACAAAGTCAGGCATGATGACAAACACCTGTAATCCCAGCACTAACCATAGAGGTCTGGAAGTCAGTACAGACAGACAGGAAGTGATGTAGCTGGGCAGACAGAGGAAGTGAGATGGCAGGACAGAAAGGCATACAGGTGTGGGTGTGCAGGAAGTAGGTTTCTTTGGAAGTTGAGGACTTGGTAAGGTGGCATTGTACAGCTTCAGGAAATATAAACCAAAATAAGCCTCGTCTTCCTATCAGGCTGTTTAGAATAACAACATAAAAGTCAAAGATCCCCCAGAAATATTAGCCTTTTTCAAATACTATTCATTAATGCAATGATAGAGCCAAAAAGGGCAAAAGCTTTGGAGTGAGCATCACTCTGAGCCCCATACAGTGTCTCATGACCAGCTACCTACTGTGTCTTCTGAGACAGCCACTCTACTGGTCACTATTGCTGCATTTCAGATATAACTGCTCTCCCCTACCTTTAATGTCCTTCCATCTACCGTCCCTCCTCAGCTAAATCTCATCCACTTTCTGTGATGAGGGGCAAGAGCCAGCTTTTCCAGAGACCTCACAATGATGCCTGGAAGAGAAACTGGGTCATTTCTTCTGGAGTTTCCACAACACTCCATGTCCTCATCTCCTCTCACCTGCATCCTATCTTTCTCTAAGTTCCCTATCCAAGTATGCCACTATACAAGAACAGAAAGCTCCCTTGCTTTGGCAGAAGACCTCCATTTTGCATGATGCCCAAGAGATTCTGCTCAGAAGACAGCCCCACACTCAAATCCAAAGACAAAAAGTAAGAAGGAAGTATTGTAACCAAAACAGAACACTTTGAGTCTGAAAGTCCTAAGTGAGCTTGAACAGCAAATACTTTGTTAAGTCATTTCCAGGCACTGGATTGCCAAGATACAATTATCTCTGGGTAATGTGGAAGGGATTCCTGGCCTTTCTCTATATATTGGGTTTTAATTCTCTCTTAAATAAATCTCACACTCAATGGGGGTTTTGACAGTTCTGGGGCCATTAATGAGAAAGCAAACTCTGGAAACCTAATTATCAGCTCAAAAAATATCCAGGGACAGCCATGTGAAGGTAAAGTGTGAAATCTGACCAGTGAATCATTCAGAGCTTGCTGTGTCTAGGTGTTCTCAACTAATGTAATCACTTTTCTCTAGGGGGCATTTCAAAGAATGGCATTTAAAGAGATCAGAGAGTAGATCAAAGGAAACAGTAGCTAATTTTATACAGGCATCATCAAACAGAGAAATGAGTATGATGACCTAGGGGTCACTAGTTCACACCAGATTCCCACCATTCTCCAATAAACAGCCATTAAATCTGAAGATGCAGAAGACCTCCTTTCAAAGGAAACAGTGGAAGGTTGCAATAAAAATGTGTGTTGGGGGTTCCATTGTATATTATTTGTCATTAAAAATAAAGTCTTTTGCTGGCAAAGCTGTGTCTTTTTTAAGGATTTACCTTCTTTTTATTGGATGTGTGTGTGTGTGTGTGTGTGTGTGTGTGTGTGTGTGTGTGTGTATGAGAGAGAGAGCAAGAGAGAGAGAGAGAGAGAGAGAGAGAGAGAGAGAGAGAGAGAGAGAGAGAAAGAGAGAGAGATGGAGAGAGAGAGAACAGAAGAGGACCTAGAGTTACATACAACTGTGCATCACCCAATCTGGGTACTTGGAACTGAACTCGGATCCTCTGCAAGAGCAGTACACACTCTTAACTGCTGAGCCAGTTCTCTAGCCTCTAGCAGCATATAGTTTTTAACACACATTAACAACAAATTTAACCTGGATTACCAGCTCTTCCCAGGGAACTCAGTGATAATAATACGTCTAATAAGGCTAATTATTTTAGCATCTTTCCCTTTATAATATGAAATAACAAATTATTTCTGACTCTTCATAAGATCTATAGATCTCAGAGACAGTTCTGCATGCAATAAATAGTTAGGATTCAGTGTGGCAAGAATAGTATCTGACCATGGAGTCTGCCAGTTGACAGCCAGGAATGAGCTCATGGGGCCCTAGAGACACCATTTCCTGGATGGATGTCTTAAGAGTTTCTATTGCTGTGATGAAATACCTCAGAAAGCAAGTTGGGAAGGAAATGGTTTATTTGGCTTACATTTATAGATCATAGTCCATCCAGTGGAGGAAGTTATGACAGGAACTGAAGCAGGGCTGGAATCTGGAGACAGGAACTGATGCAGAGTCCATGGAGGGGTGCTGCTTACTGGGTTGCTTCTCCTGGTTTGCTCAGCCTGCTTTCTTATATAACCCAGGACCACCAGCCTAAGGATGGCACCACCCACCATGGGCTGGGCCCTCCCATATTGATCACTAAATGAAAAAATGCCTTATAGCTAGATCTCAAAGATGCATTTCCTCAGCTGAGGCTCCTTCCTCTGATGATTTTAACTTGTGTCAAGACAACACACAAAACCACCCAGTACAACTGACCACTTGTCAACTTAACACACAAACACATCAATATTAAGCCATAACTCATCCTTTCTTATTTATCCCCAAGATCTTACATTAAAATCATAAGTAATTTTTAAAGTACCACAGTCTTTACAAATTCAAACATATTAAAATTTCAGTCTCTTCAAAATATCCAATCTCAGCCGGGCGTTGGGGGCGCACGCCTTTAATCCCAGCACTCGGGAGGCAGAGGCAGGTGGATCTCTGTGAGTTTGAGGCCAGCCTGGGCTACCAAGTGAATTCCAGGAAAGGCACAAAGCTACACAGAGAAACCCTGTCTCGAAAAACCAAAAAAAAAAAAAAAAGAAA
Source organism: Peromyscus melanophrys (assembly GCA_902168415.1). NCBI lineage: Eukaryota > Metazoa > Chordata > Mammalia > Rodentia > Cricetidae > Peromyscus > Peromyscus melanophrys. The sequence goes on from CABHPR010122888.1 coordinate 11,108, forward strand.
GAAAAAAAAATATCCAATCTCTTTTAAGAGAGTTCAAGTCTTTCATCTGTGGGCCCCTTTAAAAATCAAGATTAAATAACTTATTCAAAAGGGAAGAACCAGAGCAGCATCACAATCTGAACCAAGCAAAATCAAACTCCGAAAGTATAAATAACTCAATGTCCAATTATCTGGGATTTATCCACAGTCTTCTTAACTCCTCCAAAGGGCTTGGGTCACTTCTCCAGCTCAGTCCTCTACAGCACACACAGCATGTCTTCTAGGCTCCAGATGGCTCCACTGCTGCTACTTTTCCTAATTGTCTTCCCATGATACTGACACCTCCAAAATGCTGGGATCATCTGCTGCAACTAGGCTGCACTTTCGTCAATTGCCCCCATAGGCTCTCTTCCTGGTGCTAAGCCTCGGCTTCTTTGCATGACCTCGTTATTCCTGAGCCTTCAACTGCTAGTGAGGCTGCACCTTCTTTCCTGGGCTCTCGCAATTCCAAGACCGTCTATCCATGAAGGTCATCCATGCCTTCAAAACCAGTACCACCTAGGTGATTCTTACTCATTACCAAGTTTGCTTGCCAGCACAAGGCACAATCTTGGCCACCTATGGAACATAGCTTCTCTGTGCTCTTAGGAAACACTTCCCAGAAGATTTTACCTCAATGATGCTGATCTCTTCTTAATCACTGCTAATTTTTTAGCTCCAGGCAATGAGTATCAAGTATCCCAGCAAAGAAAAATTTTGCTGTAATAGTTCTGTTATCTTATTAATCACAGCTGATTATTTTCAGCCCCAGCTAACCAGAACCATAGAATCTTAATTCAAAGTAACAAATGGCCCCAATAGTCTTTAAACTTCCATCTGAAACTTCACAAGCTAGGCCTCCATCTTCTGCACTGCTCTACAACATTCCTATTGAACACCCCCCCCACACTGAGCTCTTAAACCTCAATGGTTCTTCTAGACCAAAGTTCCAAAGTCTTTCCAAAATCCTCCCCAAAACATGATCAGGTCTGTTGCAGCAATCCCCCACTCCCGGTACCAATTTTTCTTAGTTAAGGTTTCTATTATTGTGATGAAACATCATAACCAAAAAACAATTGGGAAGGAAAGAGTTTATTTGGCTTACACTCCCAGTTCATAGTCAATCATTGAAGGAAGTCATGACAGGGAATCAAGCAGGGCTGGAACCTGGAGGCAGGAGCTGATACAGAGGCTGTGGAGGAAAGCTCTTACTAATTTGCTTCTCCTGGCTTGCTCTGCCTGCTTTCTTTTTTTTTTTTTTTTTTTTTTTTTTGGTTTTTCGAGACAGGGTTTCTCTGTGTAGCTTTGCGCCTTTCCTGGAGCTCACTTGGTAGCCCAGGCTGGCCTCGAACTCACAGAGATCCGCCTGCCTCTGCCTCCCAAGTGCTGGGATTAAAGGTGTGCGCCACCAACGCCCGGCTGCTTTCTTATATAATCCAGGACCACCATCCCAGGGATTATACCATTCACAAGGGGCTGGGCCTCCCCCACTGATCACTAAATGACAAAATGCCTTACAGTTGGATCTTATGGGGGCATGAAAATTTCCTCAACTGAGACTCTTTCTTCTCTGATGACTCTAGTATGTGTCAAGTTGACACACAAAAGCAGCCAGGACAGGTTTCACAGGATTGGGGAAATGGCATAGTAAGTATAAAAGTATATTATACCAGCACGCAGACCTGAATCTAGATGACCAGGTCCTATGTAAAATCCCAGACTTGGTCATGCATTCTATAAGCTCTGCCCTCAAGGAGTCAGAGACAGGAAGATTACTGCTGTTACTGGCCCACCAACCTAATCATAAATGGCAAACTCTAGGTTCATTAATAGACCCTACCATAACATAATAAGGCAAAGAGTGATACATGACACTCAACATGCTCCTCGGGCTTTTGCATGTTTGTGCATAGGAACATGCATTCATTCCCACACAGGTGTACACAAATGTGTGCACCACACACAAAAGAAATCAGTTAATTAATTAATTGATTAATCTTAATTTTTTATTTTTATTTTTTATTTTTTTTGGTTTTTTGAAACAAGGTTTCCCTGTGTAGCTTTGTGCCTTTCCTGGAACTCACTTGGTAGCCCAGGCTGGCCTTGAACTCACAGAGATCCGCCTGGCTCTGCCTCCCAAGTGCTGGAATTAAAGGCGTGTGCCACCACCGCCCCGCAATTTTTTTAAAAAGGAAAAAATGGTTTCAAAGAAATATTCTACTGCTATTCAAGTACATCTCCAATGCTGTGAAGGATAGATTGCACTGTGCAACTGAGAGGATGGTTTTCACTCAGGCTCTTGCAACAAGGAGAGCATTCATTAACAAAGAATGTTTCAAAGATAATTGGAGGAATTTTGGAGGCCAATGAACAAGAACATTATCACCTGATAAAAGTTATCAGGATGGGTGGCCTGGGTTTCCTCTCAGAAACAGGGATACCCTCCCTGACCAAGCAGTCAGGCTCCTCTGGGCTCCTTTCTCAACTAGGACTTTGCTCAGTTCAGAAAGAATTCCCCTTTTACAGGTTTTTCTTTGGGCCACCTGCTCCTGAGTAATAACACGGAGCTTCTTATTAAGTATGAAAGCTTGAACTTAGCTTAGGCTTGTTCCCTACTAGATCTTATAACCTAAATTAATCCATTTATATTGATCTACATTATGCCACATGGCTAATTACCTTTCTTCTATACTGTATATCCAACTTCCTCTGCATCTCTCTGGCGGATTCTCCACCTCAGATTCTTCCCCTAAGTTCCTATCTCTGCCTGCAAGTCATGGCTAGCCTCATGTGCATAGCTATTAGCCATTCAGCTTTTTATTAAACCAATCAGAAGGTGCTTTAGGCAGGCAAGGAAGGGCAGAGATACATCTTCATACAGTGTGATCAAATATTCGACAACATTCCCCAGCCCTTGACATCAATGGATATCAGTTTTCACTTGGCACCTCCAGAACAAGCAATTGGACAGAGATGTGTGAACAGGAACAGAAGCTATGGTTTGATAAGAGATAGAACACTTCCAAAGATGTGGGAAACAAAAAAGAAACAAAGGGGAAAATAAAATATTCAATGACTACACGTCAAAGATGAAGCTTTTATGCCAGATAGTCTGAGACTAAGTCACTTGCATAGTGATGCTTTCTCTGTTCTCTCTGTTACATGCATTTAATACAACTGTATGCATCACATTAGCATCTTAAATCTCTATCCAAGGATGTGGATTTTGTAACTATAATGAGCTACAAGGCAAAATTTGGACACACCTGTACTGGTAACTCAAGCTTGTTGTCATATGCCTGAGGGATGGGCGTGGTGCTCTTCACCAATAGGTTGTCCTCCTCCTACGCTAGACTTGCAGATTTTGTGTAAGTCCTGCTGGTCCTTGCTCTCCACACGTTCCCTTACCTCACCCTGAAACCAAACAAGCTCTTCTTAGAAGTTTATATGTTAGACTACACCCCTCCCCTTTAAGATGCTGGTCATTCTAACCCACCAGATCCCACAAGCTGGGAGTTCAGGCATGCCCCACTGTAGCACTAGTGACTGTATCTCTCTTCTCTTTTTTTCTCTTCTCCTCTCTTTCCTCTCTCTCTGCTCTCTCCCTACTCTCTCCTCTCCTCTCTCTCCCTTCTCTCTTCTCTCCTCTCTTCTCTCTCTATATATCTATCATCTATCTATCTATCTATCTATCTATCTATCTATCTATCTATCTCTATCTCTATCTGTGTCCCCAGAGGCTCCTCAGAGCTGAGTTCATTCTGTTCCCCCTGTTGCAGCAGTCTTGACTCCAATTGCTTGAATAAAGTCTTCCTTGCCTGTTTAATCCTGACAGTAGGTACAGTTTTTCTTTAACATTGGTTAGCCATTTCTAGGACACCAGTATGGGACAGGATTGCTCAACTGTCAGTGGCTTCTATAAACGAGTCTCAGTAAAGCTTAGCACTGGCAGAGCACACAACAAAACAACGGCCTCCCACAGTAGGCTGCATCAAGTAATTTACAGCTTTTAAACCAAACTTCTTTCTACCAGGAAGCAAAATGTTACTCAACAAATGTGTTCTGCAAGTAGCTACTCTGGGTGAGGCTACAAGGAGGGGAATATCAGCCATCAACATAGGGTGTGAGAGACTACATAATGCTACATGAAGGGGACAGCAGGCTGGTTAAGATAGAGCAAGAGAGTCAACCCCTACTCAACCAGAAAAACTTACGTTATCACAAAAGAGTCAACTAACCAAAACTATCTCTAAAATTTTACTCTCTTGGACAATCATGACTCCTTCACAGAATTCCAGTGCCATAATTTCTTCTGTTCTTCAGAACAAACACTGTACTTCCTTTTTATCAAATATATATTTTTATCCTTTCAAATGTATATTATTCTTCCCTCTTTTAAATGTATACCACTTTCAGATAGATATTTTATAAATCTGACAACTCATTATAAATTTACCTTCCTTTCCACACTAGCTGTCCCTTATGCTCTCTCTCTCTCTCTCTTTGCAGAGTGTTGAGAGATCTCTTGTCCCCATCTGACCACAAGAAAAGTTTGAGCAGCTGAGTCTAAGAGAAAGCCTGAGGGGAGGCACTTCCCATCCTCTAGCAGGAGCAATGCCTTCCTTTCTGCTGGGTTGTTATAAGCAAAGACATCTTGCTTTAAAATTCTGAGTTTGAATCTAACGAAAACCCCAACAGCAGGCATGAAAAGCCTCTTATACATTGTTGGTGCAGGAGTCCAAGAGACTCCCACAATATTGTAGGTTACTGCTGCTGCCCTTGGCTGACTCCCACAGGATGAAGGTAAGTCCCTATTGCTGCAAACACCATGCAGACACAGAACCCAGAGGATACAAGCTGGATCTGACCTGAAAGCCTACTCACTGAGGACTAGCTTTCATGGTACCAGACAGCTCCATGCAAGCTTCCATGGGAGGAAAACAATCAGTCATCATACCCAGCTATGATACCTATGAACTATAATAGTGACAAAAGTCGGACAATAATCCTAAGAGGGCAACAGTGGCACTCATATCTTGGTGTTATCCAATAGCGCTCTAACTTGACTTAAGGCTCACTCAACAAGAAGAAAAATCACACCAGATACTGGAAACCTAGACAACTACTGAGGGCTAGTGAGGTTATGGATTTTGAAGGAGAACTTAAAACATCTACTTTACTAAACCAGCATAATTCCTAATTACATTCTAAATGTTTGTCCTTACACCCACAGATAACTGTTACTCTCTCCCCTCAAAAAAGAAACATCTCTTAGCAAGAAACAGAGGCCATTACAGAAAAATACAGCCAATCAAAATGTAGAGAATAAGTGATTGTGCAGTGCATAGCCGCAACTGGTCCATCTGCAGCACAACTCCTGCACCTAAGGCTCAGGGAACAGCATGAGACAGGGGATGCAGAGACTGAAAGGGCCAGAGAAGCAGGAAGTTCGCTGTAAGATTGCATTTCCTTGAACGGACAGAGAAGCTGCACACATGAAGTCTCAACAGCATGGCTGCCTAACAAGACCTGAGCAAGAATGACACCATGTATAGAAACGTGGAAGAGAAAATCTCATAGGACCTCGAACCTAGACAAAGAAAACAGAAGTAAGGAATGCTGAGAGCACAAAACAGTCTTCCCCAGGGAAGAGTCACCCACTTGGTTATTTTATACAAAATTGTCAGCCCTGAAATCACCAAAAGTAACATTATATGAACTGAGCTTGTCATAGTTAGATATTTAGGAATATATATGTAACAATTATTAAAGAAAAATAAGCCAGAGGCCATAAATTTGAAAAGGAGCAAGGGTAGAGGTTCATGGAAGGGGCTGGAGGGATGAAAGAGAAAGAAAAAAATGATATAATTGTATTTTAAATTTAAAAACTTAAATTTTTAAAAATATAATAAAATAAAGCTCTAGTCTGCAGTCCTTATTCACTCACTGATGACTACACTAGAAATGTGACTAAGGTGAATTTTCTAGAATCTGGTGGCATCAGAGTTGAAGGTGATGGTAAGTCCCTGACAAAAGAACAGTTATGGGATCTTAAATGTTAAACTTGTTCAGAGAATCCACCACGTCAAGCTCTGTGATGTTGCTCAGTCGGTAGAGGACTTGTCTAGCACTCATGACGCTCTGGTTTTGATTCCAGCACTATATACTGGGTGTGCTGGCACATACATGTAATCCCAGGACTCAGGAGATAGAGGCAGAGGATCAGGAGTCCAAGGAGACTTTTCCTACATATCAAGTTGAGGCTGGGCTGAACTGCTTTACACACTGTTTCAAAAGAAGAAAAAAGAGCCAGGTATGGGGCACATACCTTAAATCCCAGAACTTAGGAAGCCAAGGCAGAAGGGTCTCTGTGAGCTGAAGGTCAGCTTAATCTACATAGTACATTCTAGGTCAGCCAGAGATATGTATTGGGACTCTATCTCAAAAAAGAAAAAAGAATCTAACATGGCAACATTGGAAAAGTCACTACATGTTGCTATCAAAGTACAAGAAAAACCAATCGGACTGAGCCTCCACTAATAGTCTTTCCCCCTCCTGCCTTCCTCCCTCTCTTCCTTTCTCCTTTCTCTTTTCTTCTCTCTCACTCTCATTTTCATCATCCTAAATTTGGCAGTCCACCTCATATCAGACTAGTCCTCCTGACTGACTGCCAGAACTGTTTTTTCTCACAGAACTGCTCGTGTCTTCCTGCAGGAGAAAACTTAAATAACAGCATGAAGAAGCTTGGATAGTTGGTTGCAAAGGAAAACTTCTGTTCTCTCACTTGTAAATTTTTACATATCCTCCTTGAACTGACTCCCAAAATGCCCAGAAAACTGCAAGCCAGCACTTCTGCCTCAGCAGGTCTCTTCAAGAATCAGGGTCTGTGAGTAGTGATGAAACATACATCTTTGAGAAAACTTTCCCTTGTGAGTACCAGATAATAGCTCTGCCTATTAAATGACACTCCCTCTCTGAAACTTTTATTCTGCCTATAGATCACATTTTTGGATGAAAGTCTGGCTATTGAAGTAACTGCCAGGATATTATGGTCCAAAGTGATTGCAATTTATAGTATTTCATAAATCATGACAAGATTGAAAATGCTTGTGACAGATGAGGCTTTAAATTGACATCCTGTCTCTTTATGGGCATTACAAAGGATGTTCTCATGGCATGCACACTCTACAGATGGATCTTCTTTTGTCACTCAAAAAGTCCCCACTTTGTACAATACAAGAGACAGACACAGACAGAAGATCATGGGTATCAGACAATAGCTCCCCCTGCCTTGTAAGAGGGGAAATTCAAACAGGAGGGGTGTGTCCTTGACATCTATCAATGGTTTAAAAACTGGACACTACCCAGCACTGGTCTACAGCACAGGATGAATCTCCAAAGCCCCCACTGAAACCGAAAACACCAGGAATTTAAATGAAGAGAAAAATAAATCTATCCTTTTTGGTGATCTTTGTCTTTTTTATGTTTCGTTTTAGAGACAGAATCTCACTATGAGTTTTGGTTGGCCTAGAACTCACTATGTAGACCAGGCTGGGAAGAGGCAAGGAACTTTCAATTTCCTTGGCAGAGATTATAAGGAGGGGAGCAAGGACTCATATGGGAACCATCTATGAAAGTGATCAGTCACCTACAAACCACAATGATCAGCACGCCACAATAAACTTGAGGTTTCAGTGCTGGTGCCAATACCTTGTCAGTAATCAATAGGTCTTTAACTGGACTTAAGACCCACTCAACAAGAGGGAAATCGTGCCTGGTATTGGAAACATAGACAACTACCTGGGGCTAATGGAGCCGTGGGTCTTAGAGGAGAAACTGTAACCACAATTTTGCTAAACCAGCGTAATCCCTAACTAACATCTAAATATTTGTCCTTATACTCACAGATAAGTGTGGCCCTCATCCCATCATGGAAACTTCTCTTAGCAACAGACAGAGACCATTACAGAAAACCACAACCAATAAAAATTGTAGAGCCCAGTTGTAGAGCCCAGTCCCAACGCAAACTTCTATACTTAAGGCTCAGAGACCATTGCAGAAGTGTGGCAGGAAGATTGCAAGAGGTAGAGGATGAGAGTTTACTGTGAGAGTGTGTCTCCTAGAATGTCAGAAGCTTCACCCAAAAAGTCTCACCAACATGACTGCCTCAACATGAACTGAACAAGGGCAACACCAGCGGACACACTAACGTGGAAGGGGGAAAGCTCAGGAGACTTCACCCCTGCACAAGGAACTATAGGCGACAAAGGAATGCTAAGAGTGGGAGAAACGTCTTCCCCAGGCCAGAGCACACCAATTGTTTGTATTGGTTATCTACCTGTGGCAGACAAGAGAGCTGCGCCAGTGTCAGCGGGAGAGTGAGAGCACTAGCGCTGCCCCTCACCCCCTGCAGTGCACCCCGCCTGCCCCCAGTGTCATGAGAGGGAAAGCTGATGGGCTGACCAATCCAGCTACTTACTAGCTAGGCCCAGAACCAGGGCAATGAGGTGGCCCACCCCAATGTCCACCTCATCTATGAACTCTTGGAGCATGTGAAGGGGACGAACCTATATAAACCAAACTGCAGGATCTCCATGACACAGGACAGCAACAGGATATCTAAAGGAGTCCCAGCGGGAGCCCATTATTGGTAGCATAGCAGAAGTCAGAGGCCTTGAGCCAGACCAGTGACTTATGGCAATGAACACTTGCAAGTAAAGATGAATTAACTAAAGGGTACACTGTTTGACTCAGTGGACCACACCACAGCTTCCATGACAAGATTCTTCTCATTTTTTTTTTTTTGGGGGGGGGGGTCTGTTTTTTGTTTGTTGGTTTGTTTTTGTGATTTTGTTTTTGTTTTGTTTCTTTGTTTTGTTTGGGTTTGGGTTTTTCCCAAATTTGGGAGCTTCAGAAGAGGGGAGGTTGCAAGGGCAGAGAGGGATGCAAGGGGATGAGGAGATAATGGGATCAGATTGCATGGTGTGAAATCCACAAAGAATAAAAATTAAAAAAAAAAAGACTACTTCACTGTAAATACCGGACATGGTGTTGCATCCTTTTAAGGCTAACATTGTGTCTATACAGTCTAGCCTATTCAGTTTGAGTGAGATATCCTGTGTCAGAAACAAGAAAATAGGTGGCACTTGAGGTTGTCTTCTGACCTATACAACACACACACACACACACACACACACACACACACACACACACACACCCCTCTCCACTCCAGACAAATGAATAAAATTGGTTGCAGCAGAGACCCACAGAATCTCCAATGTTCCAATACATTCCCATTTTGCAATCACTGATCTAAAAGATGAAAATAAATGACAGAAATGAAGGCAGCCATAGCACATCAGCACAGGCTGCAATGAAGATTTGTGAGTGCAGGTTTGGTAAGGACTATTGCTGCAGAGTATTGGGAGACCTGCATAGTCTCAGGTGCCAAATTCAAGGACTATTGCTGCTCAGCTCCAGCCAGTTGTCAGAGGGATATCAGGCCCACTTTTAATTCACTGATTTGGTAGGAAAATTCAGGAACTTAGACAATCTCAATGTGAGATTTCCTGTTTTTTAAGTGTTGCAGAATAACTCAAAATATTTTATAATAATATGCAAAATGTCTAACCTAATCAAAATAGGTCATGGAACTGTGAGTTTGTAACCTCTGCCCTATTACATTGATTCACACATCAGAATTTTCCCTAGATTGAGGAAATACTTTCCCACCTCTGTCATGATTCCCCAGGAGCATTTGTTCAAGGCCACAGACAGCTTCCTAGAGAAGAGTCCTAATGGAACTCACAGTAGCAGTTGTTCTGAGACTTGCAAATGCCAGTTACAAACCAGGGAGTGTCATAGTCAAGCTATACCTTTCAATTTTATATTTTGAGACATATTTCCCTTGATGAAGAGAGAAGGTGGCAGACCTCCTGCTCTGGTGGAAGAACCAGGATACATGCCACCCTTTTGCTGGCCCATCACTGTGAGGGGTGCAGACACTCAGCTACCGTTAACTATGCACCTTCACCTGGCTGCATCCCTCAGAGCTGATAAAGCACCTCTTTCATTTGCTTTTTCAGTATTTGCTGACACAAGATTCCAGGCAGCCAGGGAGGAAAGGGAAGACAGCCATCAGTCACAACTCCTTCCAGAAAGGAAGAAGTGACTAACACTAATTACACCTCTCAGACCTATGCCGGAACAAACTTATTTTCTCTGTGAATTAATGCCAAGTGACCTACTTTTCTACATATCATTTATTATTTGTGCAGCTGCTTTATCAGTTTTGAGGTTGGTTTGTTACATAAATTGAGAAGATTTTTAATACAATAAAACTGCCTTCACTAAAGATAATGTAGCCACATCACAAAATATAAACTTATTCTTCTATGAGGAGACAGTATCTGTAAACCATTTTGGGTTGTGAGAATGAGCTGAAAGCTGCTTCAGTGGATTAATAAAAACAAAAGGGAATATAAATACATTAATGTTTGGGCATAAAGCTAAGATAATATAATAAAGTGCGTTTTAGAATTTTAAAACTTGCTTGCTTATAATACTCTGGAGATTTTTGTGTCATATAGAAGTGCAATACTTGTTTTACAAGACTACATATATTTTCTATTTAAATTTATCTCACCCCATTTTTCATATGAACTATATCATCTGATTTTACCATGCTTTATTTATTCATTTATAAGGCTATGAGATTTTATTTCTTGAAATCTTAGTAGAATGTTTACTTAAAAACAGATGATTAAAAATAAAACCACACAGCTCACATACATTTTGTTTCATATGCAATTATAAATATGTTTTCAAGGCAGTTATAAATGCTCAATCTATACACAGTGTCCTATTCTTTGTGCAGCACAAAATTCTAAAGAAATTTTTTAAAAAGACTCTCTGTACAACTCTGGTCACTGAAGTCTTAAAGTTTACCCACCGAGGGTGCAAAGGAGTGACATATTCTGATGAATGTTAAGAGTAATTTTATTCAGAATGTTTCCCATTACCAAAGGAGGTTTCCCAAAGAAAATATAATTGCCAAAGGAAGGTGAGAGACAGCAGTTTGGAGAAGACAGCAAGAACCAGGATGCAGGATATGACTGGAAAAGTATAGCAGGCTTTTTTGGAACTCCATCCCCCACATGATATGGAGACATATTATTAAATAGGAAATCTTGGCCTTAACTTAGGTTTGTTTCTAACTAGCTCTTATAACTTAAATTAACTCGTTTCCATTAATCTACATGCTGCCATGTGGCTTGTGGCTTTTACCACCCTTCCTGTATGTCCTGCTTCCTCTGTGTCCAGCTGGCAACCCCACTTTTCTTCCTCTCTGTGTCCTCTCTATCCACAGAAGTCCCACCTAAACTCTTCCTACCTAGTTATTGGTTATTTAGCTCTTTATTAAACCAATCACAGTGACAAATCTTCACACAGTGTAAAGGAATATTCCACAACATTTCTCCCCTTTTGTCTAAATAAAAAGGAAAGGTTTTCCATCTCACACAATAAAACTATAAACAATAATAGCAATTATTAGGTAAGAATTACATTTACCCTGGGTGGTGATGATGCACGCCTTTAATTCCAGCACTTGGGAAGCAGAGGCACGCAGATTCTTGTGAGTCCAAGGCCAGCCTGGTCTACAGAATGAGTTCCAGGACAGCCAGAGCTGTTAAATACAGAAAGCCTGTTTCAGGAAAATAAATGAAGAAGGAAGGAAGGAAATAAAGAAAAAAGGAAAGAAAGAAAGAAAGAAAAGAGAGAAAGAAAGAAAGAAAGAAAGAAAGAAAGAAAGAAAGAAAGAAAGAAAGAAAGGAAGAAAGAAAGAAAGAAAAGAAAAGAATTATATACACAATGTTCAGTCCATTTGTATTTGGCATATTCAGAGAAACTATTCTATTATCTATCCTATCTTGATGAGTCCAAAGTTTTGTACCTAATTTACTTTCTATTATAACTAAGTGAAACTGTAACTGTAACTATCTAGTCTTCAACCCCCTCAAAGACCGAGAAGGATATAATATTACCTGAGTAAACAAGATGTGCAGAGCAAGAAACTTCCAAAACTATGAGAAATGACAGAAACAGCTAACTGAATGGACAGTCACCCCAAGGTTCCTCTGTAATGTCGGGGCATCTATCTTCATCCTACAAGCCTAAAATATCTGACAGAATTTTGTATGAATTAGGAATTTTGAAGGACTGTTCTACCTTGTCCTGACAAAGTTTGGCAGTTGTCTTCTTTTGTGTCCTGTTGTCCAATTTGGACAGCATTCTGTCAGCAGTTGAGGCAAGGGCAGTTTCTTTGTCCAGTGACTAACCTTGCCAAAAATGAAAGCAAAATCCATATGGAGGTTCTTCGATGCCCATCATCCTCTTATAAAGCAGATTGGTGCTGCCAGGAGTAGATGTGTCTCACTGTCATGAAAAGCATGATGTTATTATAACATTTTAAATGCCATATTCTGTAGGTCTTTGGAGTGTTTGAAGATTATCTATCGAAAATTTATCTCTGTATGGCCTTGTAAACACACCTAACATGACTATAAATTTGATTGTTATGAATGACTAACTATTAATTAACCTGTATTCTTCATTATCCTAAATAGCTATCAAGGACTAAAACTTTACATTACCTTTCTAAATAAGCTGCAAGGTATAATACCTTAAGCAAGAATAGAAACATACATACAGTATAAGAAAAATATCTTTTTTTTAATTTATTTTATTTTATTTTACAATATAATTCAACTTTACATATCAGCCATAGATTCCCCCATTCTCCCCGCTCCCGCCCTGGCCCCCTCCCCCCCGGCCTACCCCCCATTTCCATCTCCTCTAGGGCAAAGACTCCCCCGAGGATTGAGATCAACCTGGTGGACTTAGTCCAGGCAGGTCTAGTCCACTCCTCCCAGGCTGAGCCAAGCATCTCTGCTAAGCCCCAGGTTTCAAAAAGCCAATTCATGCACTGAGCACAGAACCCGGTCCAACTGCCTGGATGCCTCCTAAACAGATCAAGCCAATCAACTGTCTCACCCATTCAGAGGGCCTGATCCAGTTGGGGGCCCCTCAGCCATTGGTTCATAGTTCATGTGTTTCCATTCGTTTGGCCACTTGTCCCTGTATTCCATCCATCCCTAGTCCCAACAACTCTTATTCACATAAACCCTCCTCCTTCTCGCCAATTGGACTCCCGGAGCTCCACCCGGGGCCTGACCGTGGATATCTGCATCCAGTTCCCTCAGTCGCTGGATGGGGTTTCTAGCACGACATTTAGGGTGTTTGGCCATCCTATCACCAGAGTAGGCCAGTTCAGGCTATTTCTCGACTATTGCCAGCAGTCTATTGTGGGGGCATCTTTGTGGATTTCTGTGGGCCTCTCTAGGACTTTGCTTCTTCCTATTCTCATGTGGTCTTCCTTTACCATGAACATTCCTTGTGTTCCCTCTCTGTTCTTGATCCAGTTGGGATCTCCCGCTCCTCCAAGTTCTCTTTCCCTCACCCCTCGCCCCTCATTACCCTCACTCACGTCCAGACTGTTCATGTAGATCTCATCCATTTCTCTGTCATTGGGCGATCCCCGTGTCTTTCTTGAGGTCCTGTTTTCCAGGTAGCCTCCCTGGTGTTGTGAGTAGCCATCCAGTCATCCTTGTTCCAAAACTAGTATTCTCCTATGAGTGGGTACATACCATGTTTGTCTTTCTGAGTCTGGGTTACCTCACTCAGGAGGATTTTTTTCTAGATCCATCCATTTGCCTGTAAACCTCATGATGTCATTGTTTTTCTCTGCTGAGTAGTATTCCATTGTGTATATGTACCACAGTTTATTTATCCATTCTTCGGTTGAAGGGCATCTAGGTTGTTTCCAGGTTCTGGCTATTACAAATAATGCTGATATGAACATAGCTGAGCAAGTGCCCTTGTGGTATGATTGAGCATTCCTTGGGTATATGCCCAAGAGTGGTATAGCTGGATCTTGGGGGAGATTGATTACCAATTTTCTAAGAAAGCGCCATATTGATTTCCAAAGTGGCTGTACCAGCTTGCATTCCCACCAGCAGTGGAGGAGAGTTCCCCTAGCTCCACATCCTCTCCAGCACAAGGTGTCCTCAGTGTTTTTGATCTTAGCCAATCTGACTGGCGTAAGGTGGTATCTCAGAGTTGTTTTGATTTGCATTTCCCTAATGATTAGGAATGTTGAGCAATTCCTTAAATGTCTTTCAGCCATTTGTGTTTCCTCTGCTGAGAATTCTCTGTTTAGTTGTATAGCCCATTTCTTAATTGGACTGTTAGACATTTTGATGTCTCATTTCTTGAGTTCCTTATATATTCTGGATATCAGTCCTCTGTCAGATGTGGGGTTGGTGAAGATCTTTTCCCATTCTGTAGGCTGTCGCTTTGCCTTGTTGACCATGTCCTTTGCTCTACAAAAGCTTTTCAGTTTCAAGAGGTCCCATTGATTGATTGTTTCTCTCAGTGTCTGAGCTACTGGTGTCATACCTAGGAAGCGATCTCCTATGCCAATGCGTTCAAGACTACTTCTTACTTTCTCTTCTAGCAGGTTCAGAGTAGCTGGATTTATGTTGAGGTCTTTGATCCACTTGGACTTAAGTTTTGTGCAAGGTGACAGATATGGATCTATTTGCAGCCTTCTACATGTTGATATCCAGTTATGCCAGCACCATTTGTTGAAGATGCTTTCTTTTTTCCATTGTACAGTTTTGGCTTCTTTGTCAAAAATTATATGTTCATAGGTATGCGGATTAATGTCAGGGTCTTCAATTCGATTCCATTGGTCCACATGTTGGTTTTTATGCCAGTACCAAGCTGTTTTTATTACTGTAGCTCTATAGTAGAGCTTGAAGTCAGGGATCGTGATGCCTCAAGAGGTTGTTTTAGTGTACAGGATTCTTTTGGCTATCCTGGGTTTTTTGTTTTTCCACATGAAGTTGAGTATTATTCTTTCCAGGTCTGTGAAGAATTGTGTTGGTATTTTGATGGGGATTGCATTGAATCTGTAGATAGCTTTTGGTAAAATTGCCATTTTTACTATGTTAGTCCTGCCTATCCATGAG
>CABHPR010122889.1:0-16777 GCA_902168415.1 Peromyscus melanophrys
CACACACACACACACACACACACACACACACACACACACACATACACCCTCTCTTTGAGACAGAGGTCCTCCTGTCTCTACATCTGACTGGGACTGCTGTTTCCTCACGTAGGGTTTGTTCTGTATAGGCACATACATTTCAGCAATCTTTTTCTATAAGTTATGTTTGATGAGATAGCATTACATTTGAAAACTTCTTTTTCCTCTAGATATATTTAGTTTTTGGAATATGTAGCCCCAAAGCTGTCAACATGCAGTTGAACAGGAAGCATTGCCTTGGAATCCAATGCTTTATATTTGTCAAAATATTTGGTTGTCAGGGCCTTGAAGAAACTGAAGATTTTTTAATAAACAATGCACTGTACCTATTTTGGGAGTACAGTTCTCTGAGTTCTGCGAATGCTCATTTCCTCGTGGGGTCACAGTGGACTTCCTCCAGTTGCGCTGACTTTGGTATTCTCCTCGAGAAGATAATGGTGGCTGCTAGTCCTCACTGAACACTTGCTGAATCCTGCACGTCCTCTTAATACTTCAGATACATTAGCCAATTAAAGCTTCACAGAAACCCTGTGGGCAAATGGCATTATTTTAAACAGGAGCAGAGCTAAGGTGATGTTATGATTCAAACCCAGAAGTCTCTCTAACTTGGACCCTCAGCCACTCTGACTTAGGACTTGCTTATGTTAAAACACCACGGGACAAGCATTTTGTAGGTACTAGTCCATTTAATTTCACATCAACAAGTTGAGGAGTCAGGATAGCATTTTTACCACATTTTTAATGGAGTAGGTCTAGAGAGTTTGTGTAAAACAAGCCATGTTGCCCCCCCTGAGGACTCTCTTAACCTTTTCTTTGCCTTCGTTAATCTGTGGGAGAGAGGACGTTTCTCCTGTAGTTTCTTTGAGCATTTCATGGCTTAATTAAACTGTTATTTGAAACTGTAAGATTAAAATTTAGCCCTTGGCTTCATTATTGCTGTCTTTTTCTGACCTTTATTTTTGGTCCGCAATGCCCTAAGATCGGCATGGATGCAGCCATGGCTGAGAAATCCAGAGCTGGCCCTTTGAACTCTTCTACAAAACCTTTGGTTGTCATTGACGGAACTTTGAAAAAGTAGATTGTGAATTTTCTCCTGTGGCTAGGAACAATAGGCTAAACAAGTTGCTTTGGATTGAGGAGAACGCTATTCATCTTGCTTGCCGGACAGTAATGCAAGTAAGTACTGCGGTTTACAAAACTCCACAGATGCCTATTTCTTTGTTTTCTATCCTATTGTTGTTTGGGATAGGGTGTATTCATTAGTTTTCAGTACCTGACAAGGCTACTTAATGAAGGCAGGGTATATTTTGGTTCATGGTCTGGAAATGAGGTCAGTCCGTCATGCGGGGAAGACACGGTGGCCAGAGAACAGCTCTGGCTGCAGTTGTAGGAGTGTGAGCCAGCTTGTCACATTGTGTGCACATTTGGGAAGCAGAGAGAGATGGATACTGGTGGTGTTCAGCTCTCTCTCTTCTTTTCTCCTTTTACTCAGTCTAGGACCCATGGAAGATGCTGAGGTCATTCAGGCTGGGTTCTTACCTCCTCATTTAAACCTTTTGGAAACACCTTATAGACTCACCCAGGAGTGTTTTTTCTATGGTTATTTGAAATCTAGGCAAGTGAGGTTAACTATCACAATAGGTATATTTTCTTGTTCACTTGTGTGCTCAATGCCTGGCATGTAGTTCTGAGTTTAGGAGCTGCTTGGTATGTAGCAGAATGAACTGACTTATATAGCATCCTTATTCCCATCATGGAAAGGGAGTTGATCTCTTAGTTCTGGGTAACAGTGCGTTGAAATGTATAATATCCATCAATTGTGACATTTTAAAAATTCAGGGTATAAGCAAGCCGGGTGGTGGTGGCGCACGCCTTTAATCCCAGCACTCAGGAGGCAGAGCCAGGTGGATCTCTGTGAGTTTGAGGCCAGCCTGGGCTACAGAGCGAGATCCAAGAACGGCGCAAAGCTACACAGAGAGACCCTGTCTCGAAAAAACAAAAAACAAACAAACAAAATTCTATACACTTAATTATACACAGTTTCAATTTACTCTGTATGTATGTAATATCATAACTAAAATTATAAAAATATCTTTGGGTCTTCTGTTGTAAGACCATTACTAAGAAAGGCAGTTAAAACTGTAAAATGTACCAGTCAGAAGATCATGTTAGACTGCTAAATAAACTAGAGTTTACTTCTCATGTTCCTTGGAAAGTATAATCCCTATAATTTCACCCATTTTCTAAGTAAAATTCAGTGCTGCGTTAGTATCATTACTGACTGTATTCTCCCACTTCAGCCTTGATCTCTTTGCCACCACAGAAATGATAAAAAGATTTTGCTTGCTTTTCACATTTTAAGTGGTAAGCTCTCCTTCAAAGGCTGTCTTTAATTTTATTTAATTAGTAATATTAGTTAATTAATGGGTGTGTATGCACACGTGGGAGAGCACAAATATGAGTGTGCTTATCTGTGTGTGCACAGGTAGAAGCTAGAGTCTCCCTTAGGCGTTTTTCTCTCTCTCCATTTTATTTATTCATTTGTTTGTTTGCTTGTTTACATGTTGACGCAGAGTCTCTCACTGAACCTGGAGCACCCTATTTTGGTTAGACCGTCTGGCTAGTGAGCCCTGGAGTCTCCAGGTCTACATCCTGTTAGTGCTGGGGTTACAGGCGCATACGCCATGGGTAATGGGGACTCAAGCTTACTTCATGTGGGCAGTGCAAGCATTTTTACTCACTGAACCATCTTCCCAGCTCCCAGATCTGGGTCTTAATGGTTCTCAGCTTTACAGTCACATGTATCAGCCTTCTACTACTAAATCGTACATATGGCTTGGTAGCTACTGAATCATCTACTCAGCTGGTCTCTGGTAAATAAATGAGTGACAGAGGCTTCAGATTTACACTAGGAAATCATCTTTAAACATAATTTAGAAGAATGAATAGTCTCACATAAGAAAATTGATAGAGGGTAGACTTCAAGTTCTATTATGGAAACCCATGGTACCTGCCTGAGAACCTACCAGGAGACAGGAATAGGAATGCTTTTTGATTGCAAAAGGCTACTCTTAAAACCCAAACTAAAGCATCTCTGTTACGTGATGATGTCGAACACCATCATTACCTTCAGTGTGGTTTTGCTGTGTGGGCCCAGGGTTATAATTACTCCTTTAGAAACATGTGCAAATTCTAGGGGGTTCCATATGCTGTCATTTCATATTGTGGATTTTTGTGTGAAAATGGCTTTGAGGGGAGGTATATTTCTTCACTTTACCCTTAAATAAGGAAATAGTAAGTCTGCTCCATGAAAGGAGCTTTCAAGTCTGACTAAGAGCTCATGGTTTTTCTTTTTCTATTTGGCTCTGGGGGCTTCACACACTGAGGAGTATAAGTGCAGGAATGATTATATAGTACCCAAACCATGTTTGCTTAGGATTTGACATAGTTAAGAGGAAGAGTAGATTTATTTCACTACAAAAATTTACAAGACACTTAAGGGTTTATTTGATGCTGAGGATTTGTTTTTCAGAAATTATTTTAGTTATCCATTTCTTAAGGCTGAAATTTTAAAAAAAGTAATAAGAACTTTGAAAGTACGTACATTCCCTTAATTAAAATAAGCATAAAGAAGTACACAAGAGATGAGAGCAAGATGTCCTCCCCTGGCCCCAGGCACATGGAAGGAAGTTTCTCCAAGGATCTACACCCAAAATGGGAGGCAGAAGAATGTGCATCTCTGCTTGGCATGCACTAGGGGGTCTCTGTCTGGTCCATCATGGTTGGCCTAGAAGCTTATTGGAGATGTCTCAAGGGAGGGAACTTGGAGTAGATGGTAATGTGATCAAGACAGGGGCTCAGCACTGAACTACTCAGTGCTCACAGTTTCTAGGGAAGAGGACGTAACAGTCAAGACCTTCAGACCAGTGGTCTGGCTAGTTTTTTTGTCTCCTGTAGAAATGGACAGAGCAGCGTGGGATGCCTTGAAGTGTTTCAATCATAAGCTAGTTTTTGGACCCACCCATTTGTTTGGGCAAAGCAGAGCAGCTGCCATGGGCAGAGAGTGGTGGGTATGGGCAGCAGGAGCTGTGAGGGGAATGTCCATGTTGCTCATTTCAGTTTTAAAATATTTTCTTGATGACCAGGAAGGCATCTGTGACAGACACTGGCAGAGTAGCCTCCTTCCAAGTGCAGTAAAGATAGAGATCTTGACTGGTCAAGGTGGCCCAAACCCTAGGCCCTTCCTGTTGTTTTTGTTCTGTTTAATTCTACTTGCTAGGCAAGTATCTTACCATTCGACTTCTTGTCCATTTTCTATGAAGCCAGAAGCATTTCCTAATCTGCTAGATAAAGTCCAGAAGGTCAGCACATTCATTTACTTAAAGACGTATGTGGGGGCTGATAAAACATTTAGATAATATCTCATTTCCCGGAATTACCAGCTGAGATGCATGCAGTATTGACTGAGTCAGGACTTGATCCTACACGGAGGACTGTCATTGGCTGTGGCGGTGATAGTAAACGTCACCCAGCGTCCATTTACCCCATGTACAATATCAGTGTGTAACTGGAAATTTGCCTCCCAGCCACTGTTGTCCCAGGCACAGTTGCGTCATGGAGCCTTTCTCCTGAAAGAATACAGTAAAATACATTTACTGTATAGATTCACTGGAAAGCAAGCTAACTCGGGCTCTAGTCTATTTACCTGTTACTCTACTTTTGGAGGCAAAAGTGTTTTCCTTCCCCGTGAGTGATGTGCTTACCATCAATGATGCACAGAAGACTCGGGAGCATTGTGCTACATTTTAGTTAAGTAGCTGACCAGCCTGATGATCTTGCCCTGGCCAGTTGGCAACTTTGAGTCTCGTTTTTTTTTTTTTGCCTGTGAAATAGGAAGATGTAGTTTCATCTTGTTGATAGGTTAATATCGTCTTAAATGAGTGAGACTTCATCTTTTATTAAAAATACATATTTATCGAGCCTCTCCGTCCAGGTCATGTTCTAGGCTTAGTACATCACTTACATTCAATCACTTCATGAAATAGGTACCATCCTGTAAAGGAGAGAATGGAGGCTTGGAGAATGAAAGTCAGTTGATCAAAACCAGCAGACAGCACTGGTGTCTAGGCAAGTCTGCACTCCGCACAGTTAGTCATTATGTTGTGCTCCTAAGATTTGGCACCTAAGAGGGCTTTCAATCCATCTTCATTTGGGCCTTGTTTTACGTTCTTCGGGGCCATTTTTCTGTTCTGTCTGCTAGACTCTGCGTTTTCCAAAGCATGAGGAGCTGGAAGGCTTCTGTGGTACCATATTCTTCATTCTATACATGGTCCCAGTCCCATACTGCTTTGGTTCTTAGTTCTTCCAGACCTTCCTTCTGTGCTTTATGGACAGTTAGCAAAAGTGAAACTTCCAATTTAAAATGCTTTAAAAAAAAAATCTGTTTGGTTTAAGAAAAACAACCTTGGTTTAGGATTTAAATTCTAGTTCTGCTTCTGGAATGGATTTAGTGTCGGGGCAAACAATGCTTCTTTGCCACATTGTTATTGTAATATTACAGATCCGATATGTGAAAGGCATTTAGATCCCAGAACCACAGTTTCTGGATTAGCAGTCATAACAGCTGTGGCGCATTATTGGAACTGGAATTAAGGAGAATAATTTGGGGCTGTGTTGCGTTGTGAAGATCTACTTGAGATAATTATAACTGGCTTGGCTTGGGTATGATACTGAACTGGGCAGCAGCTGGTGGCTGGTATCCCAGTCCTATCTGAAGTCTCTTGTAGCAACAGTGCTTCTTAAATTACTACACTGTATCTACTGATTGGGCAAAGGCATAGGAATGTGTTAGCGATGTGTGTTCTGTGGGAACAAGCGAATGAGAAAGAAAGCTGAATTCTGCAAGTTACTGCATTCCATGGAGAAGAGGAAAGAAAATCAGGAGAAATGAGGCTCCTAGGATCCTTCAGAAACCCCCTGAGGCTGGAATTCTGGGTAAGCACTGTATTAACAGGCTGAGTGGCTAAGTGTGTCTAGTCATGTGTTCTTGAACTAGAGCAGAGACTGCAGTGAGCTGGCAGAGCTCGGCTGTCTTCGCAACAGTGAGCTGGGGTAGGGATTTCTTGAGATCATCTCTAGAAGTCTCCAAGTCCGGACTCACCCGTTTCTGTGCTTTGGAGGATGGGGGAGGGGTCGGGGAAAGGAGCGGTGAAGTTTCTGAACGCATTAGCCTTTCACAAGCCATTGTCTGTCTCCCTGAGCATTCACAGTGTCTCCCAAACTGCTCATGAAGGTACCACAATTACAGATACCACAGTCGACGTCTTTGCTGTGTTCATCTTGGTTTTTCTGTTTGCTTTTTTTAAACTTTGAGACTTGAATATATATATCCCAGATGTGCTATGGTAGTTACAGCTTTTCCTAATGTATACCGAGATAAGTACATGAAATTACTCTACAACATGCCTGCTTTGGGCCCACTTTAAATTATCTTGAAAAAAACATGCCTGTCTTTTAAAGTGTTCTCACAGGGTGGCTAGGGTGGGGTACTGATGGAAAAAGCCAAAGGCTGGAAATGGAATTTTGTTGGGTAGAATTTGCTAGACATTTACAGTTAATGAATGGGAACCAGGTGTCTCTGTAGGTTAAAGCAAGTTTGAGGTAGACTTCTGTTTCATTTTATTTTAAAACATCACATTTAGGTTACTGAAGTTTCTAGACCTTCTGGGTGTTTTCTATTACTTTCCTGGCAGAGATTTTTCTTTTTTCTTTTTTTCTGGAAAGTCTTAAACTTGCCGTGGCGTCATATAAGGAAGAACAGGATTGCTTCTTGCTCATTTGAGTGGTGAGACTTTACCAATGTTCAAGCTGGAATTTAGTTCCAAGGTGGTATCTGTGAACATTCAGGCTCCAGATTCAGTGCTGAGCTCTACGATGTGTGCAGAGAACGTTCCCGCCGTCTGGAAGACTTGATGTGTAGATAGCTGAACCCGGCTAGTGTGTTCATTTGTGCCAGGCCCAGGAGTAACTGTGGGTAGGTAAGGGAAGGTCTTGCTAGCTGGGAGGATAGTGGGAACCTGGCCCATTGACTGAGACATGAGGAAGGCAGCATGTAATTTGTAATTTGTAAATGCCAGGCCCTTGTTCCTTAGCCCATCTCTCTTCATGCATTTTCTGCAGAATGTCTTGTGGGTTCTGCATTGGCCTGAGTGATTTTTCCAGCAGGTTTTAAAGTGTGGCAAATCCCAGCCTTTCTGCTCTTACGCCCTCTCATGAATGCGAAGCAGTAACTGAGGAACCTTCCAAAATAGTTGGCAGAAAGAGATGGCAGCCTTGATTGAGCTCTCTATTTCAGGAAACTCTTTTGTTCTTTCGGCATATGCAGGTGAGTCCCGAGTAACTGGAGGCATCATGGCAGAAGTAGCTGGGGTCACAGGATGAGTTTGGTCAACTTGGGCATGTCCACCCCACAGCCTTTCAGGACTCTAGACTAGCCTCTACTATCTCAGCGAGCTGGCTGGGTAGGAAGGTGGGATGTGGTATGCAGCAGGGGAGAGGAAAGAGCAAATAAAACCTACC
This sequence comes from Peromyscus melanophrys, assembly GCA_902168415.1. Classification (NCBI taxonomy): domain Eukaryota; kingdom Metazoa; phylum Chordata; class Mammalia; order Rodentia; family Cricetidae; genus Peromyscus; species Peromyscus melanophrys. Next base: position 7,618 of record CABHPR010122889.1, read on the forward strand.
AGGCTTTGTCATTTGGGAGAAAGTTTGTACAAAAGCTTGAGATGGAAAAATTCTGGTCTCCACATTGTCTCCTTAACCTCTCCCCAGTAGCCTGAGTCACCCTATTCCTGCCGCACCAACCACCACATGAAAAATGGAGCCTTTGAGAGAACTGGAATTGTGTGCATGTGGGGCCAATTAAAAAGGAACTTCCAACCTGTCCTCACCCGGGGTGCCTGCTTCCCCTCGTTGCTAATTGCACTGATGACAGCGTCATGTCTTGGACTTTGAAGGTTCATACACATACACGCTTTTCAGAGAAAGGCGAGCAGTATTGTTCTCTTGAGAGAAGCAAAAGGCAATCCCCTCGGGGGACTGAGCATTCTTTCACACCAGCCGCTCCTGGGTTGCCAGAGACCACACCCTCCTCTGTGTAACCACAGAAGACTATTTCTTTTGGCTGAGTCTCTGACCTTGAAGGATCTAGCCAGCTGCCTTGAAGCGTTGGGTGCTAGACATAATACTGGCAGAGTCCGGGAGTTATTTCTCTTTTATATATCTGATTTAGTATGACTGTGTTCACATTTTTTATTCATCAGAAATTCTGTTCTTGAACCTAAAATGTGTCCTCAAACCACCACCGCCATTACGTGTTCTCATATATGTATTTATAATCAAAGGACATTGAAGAATAAAAACCACCAGAGTAAGAATAGCCACAGTGATGCCACGCTCTGCTCCTTGGGAGATGGAGCAATTTGAGAATGTGGATTGAATTTGGTGTCAGATTTTTATTTTTCTCTCATCTGTCTGGGATGAGGCCATTTTTCCTTGGAAAAATCACTTGGTTTCACCATCAGCTTTTCCCTTTAATAATTGAAAACCACTGTTCATTATTTACATAAAACTTTTTTTTTTTCTGGTCTGCTTTCTATAACCTTTCCCCTCATAAGAATTTTAGGAATTCCCTGACTTTTCTCTGAGGGATTTTATGCCTGCTTTATCCCAGATGTGGGACATGGACAACGCTGAGGGGGTGTGTGTGTGTGTGTGCGTGTGCGCGTGCTTCTGTTTGAAGGTTGTTCTTTTAACTAATGCACAATATACCACTGAAAAAAAGAACTATAAAGAAAAACAACTAGATAAGATAATGTGAGCCTGCTTTAAATGTCTAACTTACTGAATGACACCAAAGTCCTATATGCAAATCGAAAAAGCATACAGAGGCTTCAATTCATAAAGGGAAAGCACATCCACTAGTCATCCAGTCTTTCCATACTGGGATTTTCTTTTCTGAATGAAGGCATGCCAACTTCCCAGTCCCAAAGCCCTGAGTCTGAACTTCCTGGAGAGCTGATGTCAGTCCAGGGAGCTGTTGGCAGATTCTTCTGTCTTCTCTAGCCCACCTTCTGCTCCCACAAAGAGGATAGTTAACCTTACTCACACTGTTTCGTCCGCATAGACCCCCGCAGGTCTGCTGATCCAAATGCTTGATTCACAGTGCAACATGTAAGGAAGAGGGACATCATTGTGGTGAAGGAGGCTGGATTAAGAAATGCAGGATTTTCTCCATTTCTCATAATGCCTTCTCAGATTCCCAGAAGACAGACAGTTTACCACAGGCTTTTGGTTATTGTGGTTTATGTATTAATGTCTAAAATACCATAAAAATCTCAACTTTTCTGCCTGATAATTTATGAGAAAAACATCATATTTTTTCCCTTCTCCATAAGTCCCAAATTGTGTTTTTGTGATGAACCCTAGAGTGTGTTTAGGTTCTCTGGGTTCTTCTGGGTTCTCTGTGTTTAGGTCTGTAAAATCATACCTTACTTGGTTTTAGCAGGTTTCTCCCTAATTCAACTTTCTGCTGCATATTAAGAAATGCACAAGCTTGCTTTTTCAATGTTTAGCCCTTATAGGAAAGTGATATCTACTGAGTGCTTCCACCAGGCGTGACTGACGTGCACTCTTTTCTGGACCCCTTGCAGGAGCGTTCGAAGATGGTTTGGCTGCCTTGGAGCTCTGGAGATCTGATGTCACGATGAGGACTCACACACGGGGTGCTCCCAGTGTGTTTTTCATATGTTTGCTTGGCTTCGTGTCAGCCTACATTACTGACGAGAACCCAGAAGTCATGATTCCCTTCACCAATGCCAACTATGACAGCCACCCAATGTTGTACTTCTCCAGGACAGAGGTGGCAGAGCTCCAGCTAAGGGCTGCCAGCTCCCATGAGCACATCGCCGCTCGGCTCACGGAGGCTGTGCACACCATGTTGTCCAACCCTTTGGAGTACCTCCCTCCCTGGGATCACAAGGACTACAGTGCCCGCTGGAATGAGATCTATGGAAACAACCTGGGTGCCTTGGCAATGTTCTGTGTGCTGTATCCCGAGAACATTGAAGCCCGAGACATGGCCAAAGACTACATGGAAAGGATGGCAGCGCAGCCTAGTTGGTAGATTTTTGTCTTTTCCTTCTTACTGTATTAACCTTGTCGCTTAAAGAAATGATCCAAGGGCTAGCGATCTTGTTCAGTTGGTAGAATGATTGACTAGCATGAATGTGTATGAAGCCCTGGGGTTGGTCCTACTACCAGATAAGCCAGGGGTGGTGTTACATGCTCTTAATCCAACACAAGAGATAGAGATAGAGGGGTGGGTAGTTCAAGGTCATCTTCAGCTGCATTGTGTGTGTGAGGCTAGCCTTTTGATACTTAAGCTCCTGTCTTGATTTAAAAAAAAGAAAGAAGAAAAGGAAAAAAGAAAGAAAGGAAGAAAGAAAAAGTCTAATGTTAGGGTCACGGAGAAGTCCCACAAAAGACCACCATCCATGGATGCAATCAGTAAGAGCATTTATTATTTTGAGAAAGTTTCCAGCATGTTGGGGCCTGCCATCCCAAATAAAGGCAAGATGGTGAAGACCCCGAGAAGGATGTGTGGACTCCTTTTAAGCACAGCTAAGGGGAGATCCTAAGGCAGTTAGATCACTTTAGATATGATTGGCTTAAGCAAGTGGCAATCACATTATTACATTTTAATTGGCCAGGGCTAGTCAGGGCTGGTCAGGGCTACTGTTTTCCATTTTGTAGCAGGCCTGGACAAGTCTCAGGCTTTGTCCTTGAGCTGCTGTGGAAGCTGGCTGGCCTAGCACATACTGACTGTGGGGGCTGGCTCAGTGGCCCAGGCTTGGTGTGTCCTATGTCCCTTGTCCCTGTTATCAGGGATACGAGTGATTAATTGCCCTTTGTTTGTGGCTCTTTTAGAAACTACATATTCAGTCTCAGGAAACTGAAATTGAGGCCTGATCTCTGAGAGAAGACCAAGCAGCCTGTTATGGCATCTGCTGGGTCCTCCCATCTAACAGTTTTAAAAGACCTAATATGTTTCAACTTAGAAGGAGCATGTTGAGAGGCTGCTTAACCAAAGTGGGGAAAATTGTAGAATTGAGCAAACAGCATCATGTTAATAACTGAAGGTTCTTTCTGCATTGTTTAACATATATTTACAGTTGTGGATAGAGTCACATTCTGAGGAATGCATCAGTAAGTGATTTTTGTCCTTGTGTGACTATCATGGAATATATTTACACATACCTAGGTGTCATTTATATAGGATGTAGCCTATTGCTCCTAGGGCCAGGATGAACAAACAGTGTAAAATGAAATCAAGCATAAGACATGTGTTAAACAGGGCATATAGGAGGCTGCTATCTGCACAACACAGTATGCATGTCCATGGTTAATTTTGTGTAAGTGGAAGAAGTATGCTCTAAAATAACATTGAAGTGTATTGCATAAACCCACAAATCAATAACATAGTTGCTTATCAGATGTTGTTCCTATAGACAGTTATATGTGCTAACCTTTATATGATTGGTAGTGTAATAGGCTTCTTTACACCAGCACCCCCATGACCATGGGAGCAAAGAGCACATTGGGCTGATGTTAGTAGGGTGGCTACAGTGTCACTAGGCACTAGGACTTTTCATCTTGGTTGTAATCCTGCATATGTTCTTTCTTGGAGCAGAACACCATTACATGACTCATGTCTGTTTCTTATTGTTTGGTGTTAAGCTTTGATTGACACCCTTTTTGCCAAACTGACTGAAATGTTTTTGCCTATAAGGCATTTCAGCCAATTAGCATTTATATGCACTTTGTGATACTAAGGAGATACAAGTCATTGTGATGGGATTGACAATTTATAAACAAGATTCTATTTAATAAGCAGCAGAGGGCCCAACCCTGTGTGGAAACTCGTGCTACAGTACACATGTGTGAAGAATTCTGATTATCTCATAGTTTACTTTTCAGGAGTTTAAGATTCAAGAGCAAACTTCCCGTCTCCTTTTGGTTGGCTTAAATTTGTTTGTAATTCATGTTCCTATCTGTCTGCTTTTTAAAAGATAAGGTTTGAACTGACTACACTCGGTATTTTGTAAGTATTTTTCTCTAAACTCTAGCTTAATACACATTCACCGCTTGGTGGCTAAAAATACTTATAATTTGTATGAAACGTGGTCCTAAGACTATGTGAGTTGCCACCTGTCATTGGCCTGGAGAGGACTAGTTTTACATGCTTAGGGACATCTGCAGCAGTTCTGTGGGTGAGTACATCTTACATGAAGTACATCTCAGTGTGCCTAAGGTCAAGAGTAGTGATTTGCAGCCCTCCGATAACTGTCCGATGGCCCCTAATGGACAGAATTGTGGAAGAACTGGCATTAAAACATTATCAGAGCTGGATTTGTAAAATTATAGTTAAACACTGGTGGTTATTCTGAAGTTTATAATATTTTAGGCTGAAAAAAGCCTTTTGCTGTGGTTTGTCCCAAACATGAAGCTTAGCTGTGTGTGTCGTGTTTTCTAACCTAGACTCACGTTCATCAGACGGCATTCTAGTTCTGACACCAAGAAGGAAAATGAAATATGTATGAAAACATACTTAGTATTTGAGCAGTAAGAGGACATTATCCAATGTTACAGTAACTTAATATTATACTAGGTAGGAAAAAAAATCCTCTTTTTGTCCATGTTTGCTCTTTTTGTTTTACATAGTTAAGTGGATTTTGGTAGATGATGGTGCTCATGAAGTGTCCCAGAGAAACAGTGGTTTTTTTTGTTTTTGTTTTTGTTTTTTTTATTTAATTGTTGCTGTCTTTTAAGCTATGGAGGTCCAAACCAGCAACTTCAGCTGTGCTGCTACCAGCAGTGGTTTGGCTGCAGGGGCCTTAGCAGGAGGGAGATCTGTTTCCTCAGGCACCAACTCTTGCAAAGCTACAAAACCTCTGTTCCTCTAAAGAAGTCAAGATTCAAAGGTTAAGATGGAATTCTGCCCCTCCGAGAGGCTGAATAGCAAGCAGCTCACCTCCTCTCCTTGCTTGTGTCCTCCAAACAAAGGTTCTCATGCTTCTCCTCGCCCCTCCTTAAAAGCCCTTCTCCACCTGGCTCCTCCCTACCACTTCCTGTCAGCTAGTTGCTGACTCAGCCTCCGCTGGTGAATTTTATTTAGTCAAACACATCTTTGCATCATTAAACAAATACTCCAGAGCATGAACAAAAGTAACACACCTTAAAATAATATTCTATAACAAAACAGTTGCTGCAAAAAAACCTGTCTCATCACACAAAAGACTAAGAGATTAAAAAATGCCTTTGTATTGGGATTTTTAAAGCACGAATATAACAATGTTAGTAAAAATTGTGTAAGACCAGTATAGTTTCATTAGTATACACATCTGGTGTATGTATTTAATGAGTGAACACCATCACTAGGATTAAATAACTTCTCTGATAAAAGAAGGAAAATAAATAATTTCAAGTACAGATTTTAACAGTCACATGGTCTCAACAAGTACAGATTTACCAATCGGTGGAGGTGGGAAGAGGGTGCCTATCTAACTGTGCTGTTGCTCAGTGGCCAAAAGCCAGTCTGTCACCTAGTAGGCTGCACTGAACTTAGCGGGACTCTTTTCTTTCGATCAGGCTAAGCTGGGCTTAGAAATTGAAAGTGACCCTTGACATCTGGGTTTTAGTTTTACATAACTGAACCTTTTCTGTTGTGGTTTTTAGCGCTCTGATAGAAATGTTAGCTACTTATAAATAGCCACATTCAAACCCAGATTCTTAAACATTCGTTTAGGTGTGTGGTTGATCATAATCATTTTATGCAACTTAAAACATTGCTAAATATTTTTATTTTCCACTACCTGTACTTAAATTGCTCAGTTTAATCCTATTCTTCATTATATACAAGAAGTATACTGTGAATGTTGTCATTGTCTTAGGATATAATGTGCACATATCCATTTCAGAAAAAAAAGGACCGGCTGCATGTGTAAAACAATAATAAATACTATAGAATTAAGAAAACCATCCCTACAATGGCTTCGTATATGGAATGGATTTGTGATTTTCCTTGAAGAACATTTCTACTCTTTTAAAAACTAAATTGTTTTTTTTTTTCACCTAATCAACTAACATTTTGAGCATCTACTGTGTTAGCGATGTGGATTCGGGGTTGAAGAAATGGCCCGGCAGTTGTGTAATTGGTACCTGAGATGAGGAGTCTCACAGTGGTGCTTCTGCTCAAAGCTGAGCGTGAAGATAACGCAGGAAGGGTTTTCATTCATGACTTACTCGAACAGCAGTGCAAAGGGGCCGACTCCAGAGTCATTCTGCTGGCATCCTGAACTCCGTATCCCTTCAGATGAATTTCTCAGTTTGAGCCTTAGCATCCCGGGGTATAACATCACAGCAGCAGAGTGTCTACCACACAGGGTCATTTTTAGTAGGATTAAGTGAGATAACCTAGTACATGGTACTCCGAACGTTCTTGTCATGTAGTAAGGCTTCAATAAAGAATAATGGCAGTTGGTGCTAATTATGGCCTCTGCTATTTTTACCTAGGACATAGGCCCTGATTGGTTTCTAATAGTCATTTGTGGGTTTTTAAGAAGGACATTTTTTTTTGTTCAGAGATTTTTTTTTTAAAATAACTCTTACTCAAATTGTTCTCAGAGCTAGAACATTGCTATAACGCTCGTAGACTTTGCCTTTGACAATGCTTCTTTAAAGCTTGTAGCATTTGCCTTCTCCAGGATGCTCTCTGTGTGCAAGAATCTAGTGGTAGGGCCATGAAGGCAGGCTTGGGGGAGAGTAAAAATGGCACGTCTTCCGTCTGGTGTTAAAGCTGTATTACTCTTCTCATTGCTGTGACGAAACACCCGACAAGCAGCAGCTTGAAGGAAGGGTTCATTTTGACTCAGAGTTTGAGGGTGCAGGTCATCGTGATGAGGAAGTCAGGAAAACAGTGTCTGGTCATGTCACGGTGCATCCAGAAATGATGGGTGCCCATGATCAGCTAGCCTTTTCTTTTGTATGCAATCTCAGACCTACGTCCAGAAAGGTGCCACTACTTTTAAGAGTAGGTCTTCCCATGTCAAGTGACCTAATCAAGAGAATCCCTCACAACAGTTCAGAGGCTCAGCTCGTTGATCCTGTTAAGTTGACAACATGAACCATCACATTTATTGAATCCATTGAATGTTAGTAAATAAAGAGATTTAAAGGTTCACGTCCATAGAGTAACTTAAGAATTTCAGCCATGGTGGCACACACCTTTAATCCTAGTACTCTGAAGGCAGGTTCAGGCACATCTCCAGTCTGAGGCCAACCTGGTCTACAGAGCAAGTTCCAGGGCAGCCCAGGCTACACAGAGAAACCCTATCTCAAAAAAAAAAAAAAAAAAAAAATTTTCAACCACTGTGAAAGAAAAGTGAAATTGTAGATGTTATGTAACTGTACTGTTTTTTTTGTTTGTTTGTTTTTGTTTTGTTTTTACCAAATATGCTATGCAGTAGAGAGGGAATCGAAAGATTGTCTGAGAAATGTGTATAATCCTATGGGTCTGTAAACAACTGGGCATCACGGGAGGATGTGCTTGCTTGCTTGTGTGTTTTATCTGCCTGTGTGCAGGCAACCACATCCTCTCCAGGAAGTCTCTCCTGTCTTCTTGTTTTTGTTAATGCTAAGGTTGTATGTAGCTTACTTCGCAAACTCAGTTAATTAAAATATGTTATCTCGAGTTTTTGAGATGGCTCGAGGTAAATGTTCTTCCACCACGTCCTGAACTCTGAACCCCACATGGTGTAAGGAGAGAACTGATTCTCACAAGCTGTCCTTTGACCTCCACATGTATACCGTGGCATGAACATACATGCACACACACAAATAAATAAAATGGAATTTAAAAATCACAGAAGTACTGTACATAAACAAAATTTTTTTTCAACAAGAGTTTAAAATTCAAGCCAGGAAAATAATAGTTTAGAAAGTGTTTTGCAGAAAATTTAAACAGATTTCCATAAAGATCAGTTCAAAGGTACTTTGGAGTGTCAGCACACATTATTCTATTTTTCTTAATGTGCGTGCGTTTTAATTTGCTTACTTACGCTTGCCCTCACCTCTACAACACTTTGCCCAAATTAAAGAAACACGATACAAGATTCAAACTGAAAGTAGCTGAGAAAGATGTGAGTGAGGAGTTGGGACTGGCTGGCAGAGGAAGAAGAGTCACAAAAGTGCATCGCACACCAAGACCATGAATGGCCCACAGGTAGACCCTGAGGTTGATTTGTTTTTTTTTATTTATTCAGCAACAAGTTGATAAGCTTCTTTAGTTTTGAAGTTTAGAGTGTCCATGAGAATAAGAATCAGCTCAGCTGCTCTGTAAAAGAACAATCATTCTTGACCCAAAGATCACAAAGAACCTTTTGGATTTTCACAAAGACTCAGTACTGTCATAAACATCCTTCAGCGTGTGGGATGGGCTGTGGTGATGCTTGTCCCGCTGCACCGGACGGAGGACAGGAACTACGTTGTTTGGTGCCTGCCTAGATCCCCTTCATGGAGGCTGCCCTGAGCAAATTTCATTAAAACCTGCAGGGAGGAAGAAGCAGGTATGGAGTAGATGCATGATTTAGCCAGCCAGGTTTTTTCCCTAGGCTAGCTGAAGTTTTTTAGTAGCTTTTGCTTACATTCGAAAATGAAAGGGGGGTTGGGGAAATAGCTCAGTGGTAGAGCACTTGCCTAGCAAGTGCAAGGCCCTGGGTTCAGTCCTCAGCTCAAAAAATAAATAAATAAATAAATAAATAAATAAATAAATAAATAAATAAATAAA
>CABHPR010122890.1:0-12580 GCA_902168415.1 Peromyscus melanophrys
GCTGAATAGTGGGCATCAGTTGGCTCTTGGGGGAAATGGGGAGGAAAGCTTGTGAAGTCCTGGAATGATGGTGGGGGTTCCTGGAATGACGTTCTGCCGTCCCCTTGTTCTGCAGCTGTCCATACGTGCTGTGGCTGGGAACCTTCTGTTTGACAAGATACTGTTGACATAGAAAAAGCTTAGAGAAAAAATAATCATTATTATTTTATTTTTGGAGTTGGCATTTATCTGAGGTAGATCTGGCCTTAGTACTCTGTTTAATTTTTATCTGAGACAAGCCTTATTAGAGGTAGTTTATTTAAGGCACCTGTTTCCTTTATTAGTTTAGCATTTAGGAAACGCAGGTGATCAGTTGCTGAGTATTGAACAATGATCGACTGTTGTATTATATTTTTTCCTTACCGCCTGGATATTTTTGATGGTCCTTTTTGCCTCTGGCTCTGTGTAGCCCTAGTTGGGAAAGGAAAGGGTGATACCTTATTCCTCTGGAATTGGTGACAAGGCAGTGGATCCTGATGTCCTCTGGAGCTTGAGAGTGAGAGGCCCTGTTTGTTTTACTGTATATGAAGAGAGATTTTTCTGGGATGGAGGTGATATAAAAGGTTTTAGATGAGACAGGTGGACCCAGTGAGGAAAGCCCTCGAGTTTAGCAGCTGTAGGAGTCACAAGAATTACCTTGAAGGGTCCCTGCCACTTAGGGGAAAGTGGTGAAGGGCGCTGGCCTGGAGGGAAGAGAAGAACCTGACCCCGATGTGTATTGGAGGTGGACAATTATTGTCACATGGCTGAGGTAATGAACTGTCTGCATAGCTCCATAGGATAGACCTTAGGTGAAATAAAAGGGGAGTTAACAGGCTATCTGGAACAGTTGGAGGGTTGGATAAAAGACCTGGTGTTAGAACTGGCCTTCCATACATTAGCTCAAATGGAGAAATTGAAAGAGGCTTTTTAGGAAGAGCCCTGAGCCTGAGAAGAGCTAGAGGCAATAATCTTACCCAGCCAAGATGAAGTTCCTGTGACATCTTAGTAAGAACAGTTTTTAAAGACCAGTTGGTATGCTCCACCTTTCCTGAGGATTGAGGACTTTATGGGATATGAAAATGCCAAGGAATGTTAAGAGCCTTAGCTAGTGTCTGAGAAATCTGAGAGGTGAACTCTGGGCCATTGTCAGACTGAAGAGAAGCAGGAACCCCAAACTGAGGAATAATTTCTTGGAGAAGGAGGTCTGCAACTGTCTAAGCCTGCTTATTAGAAACCGTATATGCCTCTACCCAATTTGAAAATGAGTCTACCATCACGAGGAGATATTTAACTTTCATGACGGTGGGCATATAGGTACAATCGAGCTGCCAGTCAGTCCCCGGAAGGGAACCTCTAGCCTGGTGGGTGGGAAAAGGCTGACTCCTATACTTGGTATTGGGATATGTTTTTTGGCAGATCTCACAAGAGGCAGTAATAGTTCTTAAGAACTGTAAGTCCTCAGAGGTGGGCTGCAGGTGAGCTTTTACGAATTGAGACAGAGCAAGATTATTAGGATGAAAGAGCTGGTGTAGATAGGAAAGAATTTGTCTAGTGTCGGGAGTTCCCTGTGAGGGTGTGGGCTGCACTGTATGGATTCCCTGTGGTGGGTGAGGTAAGACTTGGCCCTGGAGGGCTGCTGTCCTGGCTGCCTGGTCAGCCTGGTTGTTTCCCCTAGAGATGATGGAGCTATCGTTCTGATGAGACCGGCAGTGGACAATTCCTATAGCCCTGCGGAGGTGGGAAGCCTCCAGCATGGCCATTATTTGGCCTGAGTTAGATATGGATCCCCCTTTTGCTGTGAGAAGGCCACACTCCCTCCAAATAGCAGCGTGGGACAGGAGGATATGAAAAGCATATTTGGAGTCTGTGTAAACATTTAGAGATTGTCCCTGTGCCAATTGGAAGGCACAGGTGAGAGCTATCAGCTCAGCCTGTTGGTTAGTGGTGTGTGTGGGTAATGCCTGTGCCTCTATTATCCCAGTATCTGACACTATGGCATAACCTGCTTTACGGGTCCCTTCGTATAAAAAGGAGCTTCCATCTGTGTACCAGGTGTAAGTAGCTTGAGGCAATGTGCCCTCCTGTATATGTGAAGGGTGAGGTAACAGCTCTTCTAAAGTTTCAGTGCAGGAATGAGAAGGAGAATAGTCAGCGTTAGATTGAGGGAGGAGGCTTGAAATATTAAGAGGTGGACAAGTCCGGAAAGTAAGTGTGGTATCCTCTAGTAATGCCACCTGGAGAGAAAGAACCCGGGAAGGAGGTAAAGTTTGTAAGCCTTTATAAGTTAAAAGACGGGACAGATTATGATGAGAGAAAACAGTAATGGATGACCCAAAACTTAGCTTCTTTGATTCCCGAATAAGGAGCTCTGCAGCTGCTAAGGCACAGATGCAAGGTGCCCAGCCCTGACTGGTAAGGTCTAACTCCTTTGGCAGATAGGCTACAGGTGCAAAGGAGGGTCCCAGCTGATGCCCTAGACTTCCCAGGGCAAATCCCTCCTTCTCTGCTACATAGAGGGAGAAGGGACCAGTTAAGTCTGGGAGATGAAGTGCTGGGGCCTGAAGAAGGGCCTGTTGGAGCTTTTGGAAAGGTTTAGTGACAGGATGGAGGAGGGGCTCGTGTGGCGAGCCCTGAGCTGCCTCGTTTCAGGGGCGAGCAAGGAGAGAAAAAGATGGAACCCAAGACCGTAGGAAGCCAGCTATTTCTAGAGAAGACAGAATCTCCTGTTTAGTAGAAGGGACTGCAAGAGACTGGATCAGATGCTTTCTGTCTACAGTAATAGCCTTGTGAGTTGGAGTAATGGATAGACCCAAATAGGTGACCTGGGAAGTTGACAGCTGAACTTTAAAAGGAGATACCCTGTAACCTCAGCTGGATAAGAAATTTAGGAGAGCAGAGGTGTTAGTTTGGCTAACCTGTAAGGACAGGCTACAGAGCAAAATATCATCTACATACTGTATTAGTTTAGAGCCAGGGAGAGACAGAGAAAGCAGGTCAGAGGCCAGAGCCTGACCAAATAGGTGTGGACTGTCTCTGAATCCCTGTGCAGAACAGTCCAGGTCAGCTATGTGGACCGGTGAGTGTCAGGGTCAGTCCAGGTGAAAGCAAAGATATTTTGAGACTGAGGACTGAGAAGAATAGAAAAGAAGGCGTCTTTGAGATCTAGAACTGAGAAGTGAGAGGTTCCCCAAGGGATAGTGGAAAGGAGAGTATAAGGGCTAGGCACTACAGGATGGAGGGGGACCACTGTAGAGTTAATGAGCTGGAGGTCTTGAACCAGGTGGTAGGTTCCATTAGACTTTTTAACTGCAAGTATGGGAGTGTTAAAAGGTGAAGAGGTTGGGCGGAGCAGCTTTTTCCTGAGGAGATCAGAAATGATAGGCTTAAGTCCTCTTAGGCTCTGGAGTGAGAGAAGGTACTGAGCTTGGGTGATATATCTGGCAGGATCTTGTAGCTGGAAAATAATAGGCTGATGGTGTCTAGCAATAGAGGGGTTTTCGGTATCCCAGACTTTTGGGTCTACATGAGAGGCTGGCAAAGGAAAAGAATTGTTAGAGTCAGTAGAGTGAGTGGCTAGGAGAAGGAGGAGCGGAGCTGCTGGCGCGTCTGGGATGAGGCGAATGTGTGGAGCGAAAGAAATGGATGCTCCTACCTTAGCTAGAAGGGTCCCTTCCCATTAAAGGTACAGGGCAGCTTGGCACCACTAAGTATGTGTGTGTGAGAGGGATGCCTCTGAAAATGCAATTAAGTGGTGGTGTCTGATGGGGTAGGTAAGGCTGTCCCCCAACCCTGACAATAGGGAGACGAGCAGGAGGTGGGCCCCCAAAACTCTCTCAGGACAGAGTAGGTAGCTCCAGTGTCCAAAAGGAACGAGATGGGGCACCCATTTACTTTTATTACTACCCTTGGTTCCCTGTGTGAGATGGGAGTGGCCGGGGCGGGAACCAGGCAGCGTCAGTCCTTGCTGTAGGCCAAGCCTAGAAAGTCAGCCAGAGGGTGGTCTTCATCTGGTGTTCCTATGTCGCTTGGGACATTAGGACAGTCAGCTGACCAGTGACCCTTTTGGCAACATTTTGGACAAGGCCTTGTCGGTGCCCTTTGTGGGGCAATGGTGCAAGCCCAGGCCCAATGGCCTTCTTTCCCGCACTTGAAACAGGGACCAGACGGCTTTCGGGGAGCCAGTTGGATGGTACTTGCCAGCATCTGGCAGTTCCTTTTCTGGGCCTTCTCATCTCTCCCATGGTACACCTTAAATGCTATCACCTGCACATCTGCCTGTGGGGTCAGAGGGCCGTTCTCTAAACGTTTAAGTTTAGCCCTAATGTCGGGGAAGCTCTGTGAGACAAAGTGGGTCATTAGGAGCTGCCTGCGCTCAGGGCTCTCCAGGTCTAAGCTAGTGAACTGTAATAGAGCCTTGGTGAGGCACTCCAGGAAGTGGGATGGATTTTCATCCTTATCTTGAATTATCATTTTTAGTTTTTCATAGTTTACTGGTTTTAGGGCAGCCTTACGGAGGCCTGTCAGGAGACAGGTAATAAACCTATCTCTGGCTAGAGAGCCACCCTGGGTGTTATAGTCCCAGTGTGGTTCTTGGTCAGGAACCGCCTCAGCTCCTGGAGGATGTGAGGGGTTAGTCTGGTGAACATCATCTGCATGAGTCCTAGCCTGTTCCCATACTCGCCTGTGCTCCTCAGGAAGTAAATTATTAGAAAGTATCATGAATATATCATGAAAGGTGAGACTATAAGATTGTGTTATATATTGAAACTGTTTAATAAAGGAAGCAGAATTAGAAGTATAAGAACCTAGCTTAGTTTCTATCTGAGAGAGTTCTGCGAGAGAGAATGGAACATGGACCTTAATCAGTCCATCCACACCAGCCACCTCTTGCAAAGGGAGAACAGTGGAAGGGTTTGGATGGCTGGAATCAGGCAATTTAGCAGTTCGAGAATGGGTGGTAGGAGGAGTGAAGGTTGGAGCCAGGGCAGGGCCTTTGGAAATGACCACTGCCAAAGGAGGAGCAGCTGCTGCCGAAAGAGGATCAGCTTTAGAGGGAGAAGAATCCGGAAGAGGAGCTGAAGGAACCGCCGCCCTAGGAGTAGGGGTGGGAGCTGGAGGTTGAATAGGTGGAGGTTCATTAGCAGGATCTAGAGTCAGAGATTCCAGAGTCAGAGAATCCTCCGGTTTAGGCACAGCTAGGAGCATATGAACAGGAGAGAAGGAACCCAGAAGAGACGGTTTAGCACTCAGAAAGAAGAAAGCAACTCTTTCCATTTGCCTGCTCGCTGACAGAAATTAGATAACTCCCGTAAAATATCAGGATCTAAGGAGCTGCTCGGCAGCCATTTTTTGTTATTTTCTAAAGCATACTTGGGCCATTTCTTAGTACAGAGACAGATCAGCTTAGGAATCTTTATGTAAGGCATTAAGCTGAGAGGTTTTAAAGCTTCAAGAAGACAGCCTAATGGAGAGGAAGGATTAATAGGGTTGGAACACTTGTTTCCCATGTCTGTAGCAGAGAGGCAGAAAAATAAAAAAATAAAAAAACAAACGTGATCCGGAGCCAAGGCCCTAGGCGTCCCCAAGGCCAAGGACAGATACTGGGCACAGGCTGCTAATGGGGCGTCAGCCGAGAAGCAGGGGCCCCGCCACATGAGGCAAGGATTCCCCGGGAATCCGGACAGCGTCTACTGCTTCATCTAGCCGGAAGAACGTGTCGCCTTCACACAGCCCCCAGGACGCACCCAACGGCAGTGGTCCCACTGCGAGGAATATCTCAGGCTGTAGATGTGGGAGATGGCTAGAAATTTAGGCCTGAGATAAGGGCCGACCGTAGCCAATAAAGACCGTGGCCGGGGGTTCCCCCGGTTTCAAGAATACTTAGTGAGGCGCCGGACACTCAACGGTCGTTCTCACAGATTCAGGAAACTGTTTACGCTGGCCGAAAAGTGGGGGCTTCATCAATTGGAGAAGTGGTGTTGGATGTAGTTTGGTGCGGCCAGGCGCAATGGAGAGTGGTCTGTCGCATACGGAGCAGAGTCCCCGGTTTGTGTGCAGCAGTCCCGTTTACAGGTTTCCAGGCACAGGGTGCCCAGAAGCGCCTGCTTGCTCTCGACACCAGATGTTAGTTATTTAGCAGCACTCCTACTCTGCGAGGAAATGTCACGAAACATGACAGAATCCACTAACAAGAGTTTTATTAAGATGAGAGAAAAGGACAGACAAGTGCTCAGGCCTGTGGAAGAGACACGTGTGTGGAGAAGAAAGAGAAGAAGGAGGAAGCCAGGAATATGGTGCCGGCTTATAAAGGCTGGGTGGCGCATGCGTACACAGGTCGATGTGGCTACTCCACTCATGCGCAGACCACATGGTCTGTTGCACGCTCTTACACAACCATGCAAAGCCACGGGGTCCTGGTCACTTGAGACGCCTTGGCCCGGAAATGGCTATTTTGACCTGGAACTGGCTAGGCGGAAGTGTCTAGGTCTGCTGGGCATGTGCAAACACGCCCAACCGTGGGGGCGTGTTGTGAATCCATCAGGAGGGCCAGGACACTGGTCTGCATGCAAGACTGAGGGAAGTCTTCCCAGGGGTGGCAGATGCTGGATACAATCCCAGAAAGAATCACTCTCTCTTTCATTTTAGATTTCTCCTATCATCAGAGCTGACAGACACACATAGTAAAGACAATCAGGCATCGCCATCACACATTCATACACCTGAACAGATCAGCTGACTTTTGAATGTTTAACTCATGGACAATGGATCAGCAGCCACATCCAGCCTTTCCTTTGTTTCCTAAACAGAAGGTGCCTTAGCCAGACTTACCTCCAGAGGTGACAGACCAGGAGACTAATTTGTTTCCTTTTAGGGTAGAGGTGTCAGACTCTTCCCAAGTGTTAGGCAGTGACTGATCAAGGGGAGTCCTGGGGACCTGGAAAGTCTTCACATTGCACATTCTCTTGAACTAAACATGGTTCCCTGGTCTGAAGGTCTCCGAGGTCCCTAGTGTCTTGATGTTTGGTCTCTAGAGATGTGAGTCAGGCCTCCAGAAATGTATGATTATCCACCAGAGAAGACTACTCTGAGGAGGGCTTGAGCCAATAGAAAGTCTTCATTAGCTAGCCAGTAACTACATTGGTGTTCTGGATCCCAGTGTATCCATCCCCAAGTCTTTCTCAAGGTGAGCTTTTAAGCACCAGAAGAATATCCTGGGTTGACATAGTTAACATGAATAGTTCTCCAGAAGTAGAATTACAAAAGCCAAAAAGCAAGGTTACTACATTTAGAGACTTTCCCATAACTATGGGCTTCAATGGATTAGGTTTTTGTTTTGTTTTGTCAAATAGTACTGTCCATGTGCTGTGTCTATGGCATGAATGGTACTTCCATCATGGAGTGGATTGTACTAAGGTCTAGGGGCCTGTTACAACAATCACCTAGGGTTTTGTTTTTGTTTTTCCTGTTTGTTTTCTATATCTTAGCTGAGACTTCGGGCATTGGGGTCCTTGAAGTGGCAATGCCCATGCTCATGTCAGCAACACACATTCATTCAAGACTGCATCCACTCCTTACACACTCACTCAAGGCTTCTTCTACTCCTCATGTTCAACACTATTGGTAAAACTGGACTTCCTCCAGTGAGAGTGCTTGTCTCCCTAAGATTTCTTGACAAATTGTAACCAGCAAGACAAAGCTTGTAAATATATTGCTTCTTCAATAACTGACACCATAGAAACACACACACATCTATCTTTCCACATTGCACACACATGACCACACAGCATCCTGTAACATACACACGTCCTTTTATGCTTCCATGTAACACAAACATGAACATAAAGTATCTTGCAAGGTGATATCTTCCCTCCAATTTATTTATTTTGGTGGTGTGATGGCTATTCTTGGTTGTCAACTTGACTATATCTGGAATGAACTACAATGGAACACACACCTGTGAGACATTTTCTGCTTGAAGTGGGTGAATCCACTTCTAGTCCAGATCTTTGAGGTAGGAAGACACTTTTTTTTTTTTTTGTGGTTTTTGGTTTTTGGTTTTTGAAGACAGGGTTTCTCTGTAAAACATCCCTGTCTGTCCTGAAACTCACTTTGTAGACTGTTGTGGAATATTATTTTAAAATGTATTACATTCATCTATGTTGTGGAATATTTGTTTAATGATGCAAAGATGTGTTGTGTTCTTCTATGTTGCATTTGTTTAACTCTGTGAAGCTGTGCTACTTTGCCTGTCTAAAACACCTGATTGGTCTAATAAAGAGCTGAATGCCCAACAGCTAAGCAGGAGAAAGGATAGGCAGGGCTGGCAGGCAAAGAGAATAAATAGGAGAAATCTAGGAAGAGAAGATCAAGGAACAAAAACAGGAGGAGAGAAGGACATCAGGGGCCAGCCACCCATCTACACAGCAAGCCGGGGAATAAGAAGGAAAGATATACAGAAACAAAGAAAGATAAAAGCCCAGAGGCAAAAGGTAGATTAGGATAATTTAAGTTAGGAAAAAACTGGCAAGAAATAAGTCAAGCTAAGACCGGGCATCTATAAGTAAGAATAAGCCTGCGTGTGTTTATTTGTGAGCTGCATGGTGGGCCACCCAAAGACCAATGAGTGAAAAAAAAAAAAAAACAACTACAGTAGAGACCAGGCTGTGTTTAAATGCTAGGATTAATTTACACCACCACCTTCCAGCAAATTTTGGTTATTTTTGTTAATGTTTTATGGGGAGGTCACCAAAGAAGACCACTCAGATAGTTTATAGCCAACTGAAACTCTTTATTCCAGCCAGCTTGGACTACACTCTGGTAGTGGGGACCCAAGTGTAGCCCCAAGCATATAGAGCAAGAAGCTATTAAAAGCAAAAACCACATCCTGTTATCTTGCTCAGCAGATGCAGGGGGATGTTTTGCCCAAGCAGGCAGGTTAACAGAAGCCAAAATAAGTAGTTAGCTGCAGGGGGACATGCAAGCAGTTTAACAGAAGCAGGATAAATAAGCTGGGGAATCACAACCTCTAGTTCCGAGAATACAGTTCAGTAGTTTTCCATGAGATTCTCCATCAGAAGTCTAATTCTATCCACCCCTAAAATGGATTCAGCAAGACTATGTAATGGAGGAGACTCTGTACTATCTGGCCCTGTCACAAATGTATAGTTTATCTTAATGATGAACCAAGAGCATAAATTTCAGGGAAAACCTTTTGAAATTTTTATGTATTGAACCCCTTTAAAAAGTACTTATTCATCAACAGCTGTGTTTTTAACTTCTTCACACAAATACTTAAGGAATGGATTCTCAACAAAAATACTTTCACGCACATTTTCAGGCATCAGATTTTATCCAGAATGAAGTTATTTAAATTGAATAGTGAAGGAATGTATGAGGCTTTTCTAAACTATCTGCAATAAAATTTGTCTTTCTTATCAGTTACATTCCAGGCAATAAAAGCAAGAACACTGTAAAAGTAATTTTACAGAATATGGGCATGAACCAGATACTCTTCAAGGATTTTATATCTATTGTACTGTTTCTAAAAATTTTGTCTGGTACTGTGTTTGCCATTAACAAATTAGGCAGAAAGTAAACATTGTGCCTAATATCACAGGAGCCATGGGATATTAATGGTGACAAGGAAGGTGCCTCAGATAAACCTAGTTCCAATAACTACTCTCCCTAAGTTGACTGTCATAGGTGAATAGTGGTTGACAAATTAAGTTTATAGAATTAGCAAGATGAGAGTAATCAAAAACATAATGGCCAACATTGTCTGACATTCTCAATAGAGTATCATCTCTGAACAACAGACTCCCCACACTCTGATTCTCTAAGGTTTCTTGGCAGCAAGAGTATGAATACTCCTGGGGGGTGGGAGGAGGGCAGAGGTGGGATCTGTGGGTGGTATGTAGAGTAGAAAATTCCTTAATAAAGAAAAATGAAAACAAAAACAAAAACAAACAACAACAAAGTATGAATACTCTGATGTTGACCAAATCTGAGGGCAGACTAAAGTTCTTCCCATATTCTTTTCAGTCACAGTCTTGCCAGTGAGTCCTCCAATGTTCAGTAACATTTCCATACAAAGGCTTGTCCACCTTCTTTACATGCATGGGACTCCTGATGACAATGGATTTTCTGATGTTGTGTAGGCTCACCATTTACAATAAAGGTTTTCCCACATTCCTCATATTCACAGGGTTTCAGACCTATAAGGACTCTCTGATGAGCTTTAAGAGCTGAGCTAATTCTATAAATGTTCCCACATTCCTTGCATTTATAGCGTTTCACACCAGCATGGATTCCTTTAAGTTGAAGAAGGCCTGAGCTCAAACTGAATGTATTTCCACATTTTTTACACTGATAAGAGTTTTATACCAGTATATATTCACCACTGTGCAGTAAAGGCTGAACTAAATCTAAACATTTTCCCACATTTCTTACATTCATAGGGTTGCTTACCATTCTGAATTCTCTAATACATAGCTAGCTTAGAATTACTGAAGGCCTTTCCACATTCCTTATATCAGAAGGCTTATTAATATGAATATTAGCATGTGAAACCAAGTCTGATTTTCAACTAATGGACTTCACACATTCTTAACATTGGTAAGGTTTCTCACTAGTATGAATTCTTTGATGTACTTTAAGATCTCCACCACGAGCAAAGTACTTCCCACATTCTTTACATTCATAAGGATTCTTGCCAGTATGAATTCTAAAATGTCCAAGAAATTGGTAATGATATTGAAAGGCTTCCCCACATTCCTTACACTGAAAGGGCTTCTCACCAGTATGGATTCTCTCATGAATTCTAAGGCCTGTACCACGAATAAAGCCCTTTCCACATTCCTTGCACTGAAAAGGTTTCACATCAGTATGAATTCTCTGATGCTGAGTAAGTTGGTACTGAAGTCTGAAAGCTGACCCACACTTCTCACATTCAAATGATTTCTCTCCAGTATGAATGCTCTGGTGCCGAGTGAGCTGTGCCAGAACAGTGAAGGCCTTTCCACATTCCGTGCACTGAAAGGGTCTCTCACCAGAATGAATTTTCTGATGTTGCATAAGGTTTGAACGACGATTAAAGGCTTTCCCACACACGTTACATTCATATGGTTTCACACCAGCATGAATAATCCTATGTTCAACAAGGCTAGAGACACGCTTAAAGGACTTCCCACATTCCTCACATTCAAAAGGTGTTTGACCTGTATGAATGGTTTTATGGTAATTAAGTTGGCTGGAAAAATGAAAAGCCTTTCCACATTCTTTACATTCAAAAGGTCTCTCACCACTATGAAATCTCTGATGTCGAATGAGATGTATATTAAGTCTAAAGACTTTCCCACATTCCTTACATTCAAACGGTTTCTTTCCAGTGTGAATACTCTGATGCTCAGTAAAATTCGAACGCCGACGAAAGAATTTCCCACATTCATTGCACTGATAGGGTTTCACATCAGTATGGATTCTCTGATGTTCACTAAGTTGGTACTTTCGTCTGAAGGCTGACCCACACAGCTTGCACTTGAAAGGTTTCTCATCAGTGTGAGTTTTCTGATGCTCAGAAAGATATAGGTGAAGCCTAAAAGCCTTTCCACATACATTACATTCAAAGGGCTTCTCACTAGTATGAATACTCTGGTGTCTTGCAAGGTATGAGCCACTACTGAATATCTTGCCACACTGCTGACATTCAAATGATTTCTCTCCAGTATGAATGTTCTGGTGCCGAGTGAGCTGTGCCAGAACAGTGAAGGCCTTTCCGCATTCCTTACACTGAAAGGGTCTCTCACCAGAATGAATTTTCTGATGTTGCATGAGGTTTGAGCGACGATTAAAGGCTTTCCCACACACATTACATTCATACGGTTTCACACCAGCATGAATAATCCTATGTTGAAAAAGAGTCGAGACACGATTGAAGGACTTCCCACATTCCTCACATTCAAATGGTTTTGTACCTGTATGAATGGTTTTATGGTACTTAAGCAGGGTGGGAAGATGAAAGGCCTTTCCACATTCATCACATTCAAAAGGTCTCTCATCACTGTGAGATTTCTGATGTCTTGTAAGTTGTTGGTGGAGTCTGAAGGCCTTCCCACATTCCTTACATTGATAGGGTTTCTCTCCAGTATGAATACTTAGATGCTGAATAAGATTTGAACGACAACCAAAGTATTTCCCACACTCATTACATTCATATGCTTTTTCTATATTGTGAGTAAGAGTCTGGCAGGTGTAAGTAGGCAGTTTTTCCTTGTTATTAATCTTTTGATCAGCATCTCCATCTTGATATCCCTGTAATCTCTTGAATGTACTGTACTTGGGGCCATTACTAAAACTGGAGCCCTGGAGGTCAAAATTTTTACTTAATTGCTTTATGCTCTGTGTGGGTAAATTTATATCATAAGTATGATTTTCTGGAGATATATTTTCAGCGTTATAACATGACTCCAAATCTAAAAGAAAAGGAGAAAGCAAGAATACATTATTTTTCTGAAACACACACACACACACACACACACACACACACACACACACACACACA
>CABHPR010122891.1:0-50341 GCA_902168415.1 Peromyscus melanophrys
GGGGGGGGGGGGCATGTGCTCTACCCAGGAGTATCCACATAGTGGGCTGGGGAGAGGGTCCTTTAAGGACATGGCCACAAAGCCAGAGGTGGCTAGAGGACCTGGCTGGAATAGTCAGGCTCAAAACAGTAGAGAAAGTTCTATCTGGAGAAGAGTGGGGAGAAGATCGAGGATGCTGTCTGCATGTTGGCATGGCGAATGTGTCCTTCAGCCTGAGGTGCCAGGACTAGAGAGGCAGAGATTGGGGAGCTGCTGAGCTCGGGCTCAGCAGGTAGTCAGAGAAAATGAGCCTCTGCCAGCTACTGTCGCTTTGTGGGGCTGTTTGGGAGTGAGGCCTGGGTTCCCAAGTCTCCGTTGTGTCCCCACAGGCACGGCCTGGCCACACGGACCAGGAGACCGAGGAGCAGCAACAGTTCCGGAACATCTTCAGGCAGATTGCAGGCGATGTACGTGTTTCCCTCCTAGCCCAGGGCTCCCAACGCAAGAGACTCACTGTTTAGCAGAAGCCATTTTGGTTTGGGAGAATCAGAAGATGTGTATCACATCAAAGGAAACCCGTGCCTTTGGGTTCAGGACGAACACCAACACTGGGTGGCTCAGAGCCTTCTGGTTATGAGCGGCTCCTTGCAGTCTGTACAGCTGAGGGTGTGGAAACTGGCCTGTCCTGCCCAGAAAAGCCCCAGCTTCCCATGGCAGAAGACAGGGGATCTTAAAGGGTGGACAGCTGCGACTTGTCCACTGGTTGCTCTGCCCTTCACAATCTTCCTCTTCCTCAGGACATGGAGATCTGTGCAGATGAACTCAAGAACGTCCTTAACACAGTGGTGAACAAACGTGAGCGACTCATACCAGATGCGGGGGATGGGCAGGGGCCGCAGCTGTCTGAAAGCAGCTCCTCACCCTTCTCCATCCCCCCAGACAAGGACCTGAAGACACAAGGGTTCACGCTGGAGTCTTGCCGAAGCATGATAGCTCTCATGGATGTATCCTTTCCGTCACTATCCCCAATCCTCTTACATCTGCCCATAGAGCCAGGGGAACAATTAGGGGTGTCCATGCCTAGGGAAAGACTTAAGGGGATCTTGACTCAGACAATCAGACTGACGGGTGGTTAGGGAAGGATACTTGGTTTTGCTGGTCGTCATCTCCTGTCTTACTGCAGGCCTGAAATCCTGCTTGGGATGCTGCCCAAACAAGGATTATTCTTGGGGGACAGGCTCTGTGGGCTACAGAGATGGTAGGAACTCTGATTAAGAATGAAGGGGATCAGGAGTCCCGGTAGAGGATACTGGTTGCTCCGCCTTCCCTGCATAGTATCCTAGATACTTCTCCCAGTTCAGGGGGATCTTACTATGTGCCTGTGGCCCTGACATCCATCCTCCAGACAGATGGCTCTGGGAGGCTGAATCTGCAAGAGTTCCATCACCTCTGGAAAAAGATCAAGGCCTGGCAGGTAGGATGAGAGTCTAATGTGGGAATAGTCAGGATGAGAGTCTAATGTGGGAGTGATGGACATGGTTAACTTGGGATTAAGTGTGTAACTGCTATCTTCGAATTTTCTATTTTCAGAAAATCTTCAAACACTATGACACAGACCATTCCGGCACCATCAATAGCTATGAGATGCGAAATGCAGTCAATGATGCAGGTGCTGTGGGGAAGAGGGTAGAAGATGCACACACGAGAGCTGGGGAGAGCAGGAGGGGGTGGGAGACTAGACTACTAGGGCCCTGTTAGAGAAAGGGGGGAGCTTCTTTCCCAAGCCAGTGTGGCCAGGAAGTGAAGAAGGGAGACTGCAAAGCCTGAGAACTTCACTCCCCTTTCCTTTCCCTGCACTTCCAAGGCTTCCACCTCAACAGCCAACTCTATGACATCATCACCATGCGCTATGCAGACAAACACATGAACATCGACTTCGACAGTTTCATTTGCTGCTTCGTCAGGCTGGAAGGGATGTTCAGTAAGTGTTTTAGTTAAGGTTTCTATTGCTGTGAAGAGACATCATGACCATGGCAACTCTTATAAGGAAACATTTCACTGGGGCTGGCTTATGGTTCAAAGGTTTAGTCCATTATCATCATGGCAGGAATCACGGCAGCATGCAGGCAGACATGGTGCTGGAGAGGTAGCTGGGAGTTCTATATCAGGATCAGCAGGCAGCAGGAAGAGAGAGGGACACTGGGCCTGGCTTGAACATATGAAACCTTAAAGCCCACCCCCAGTGACACACTTCTTCCAACAAGGCCACAACTCCCAATAGTGCCACTCCCTATGGGCCTATGGGGGCCATTTCCATCCAAATCACCACAGTGAGTGCAGGGCTGGCTACCCTTCAGCTCTCTCAACCCCTTTCCCTATGGCACAGCTCTGGCAGTAAGAGCTCAACCTGACAATTGCCCAGTCTCCTGCACTGAGGCTGCGTATCAGTCATTAGTCTCCGTAAGGTCGAGAAAAGGATGGCAAAGGGAGAGATGCGGGTTATGTTCCGCATGGATTTGTGTGGAAGGACAGCAGCACTCAGCACAGGGGCTTCCTAAATTACAGATCCGAGCACTCAGATCATGCTCACTTGTGATCCAGCAGGTACTAGAGGTAGGAAGATAGACCTTAGTTCAATAATACAAGGGCTGGCAAGATGACTAGGCTGCGTGTATCTGATGACCTGAGTTCAATGGCTGAAACCCAGGAGGCGGAAGGAAAGAACCAATTTCAGAGTTGCCCTCCAACCTCTACATGTGTTCTGTGGTATGTGCCCACATGCACACACAATAATAAATTCCTTAAAAAGCAAACAGGAGCAAACTAAGCCAAAACCCTAGGAGGGGGCAAACAATGGTGGTGGAGGTAGTGACTGGCTTTTGGCCTATGCTTTCTTTCACACAGGAGCTTTTAACGCATTCGACAAGGACGGAGATGGCATCATCAAACTGAATGTGCTCGAGGTAAGCATAACCAACTGCACATCCTCCGCACCATTAAACCCAAGGTGAGGTCAGCGAGGCAGACTGGACCCAGTGTTCCTCACTCCCAGGACAGGAACTCAAAAGGGAGCCTAATGAAGACTGTGGTTCCCGGGGAGATGAATGGAGGGCACCTTGAGAGCTTTGCCCCCCAAGTTGCACTGCCAGAAAACACTTTCCTAGAAAAGACCCAGGGAAAAGGAACTGTTTGCTCTTTTTAAGAACCTTCCCTTGCCCCCTTATCCCCTTCCCAATGCAAGAGATCCTAGGGCTGACAGGCCTTGCATGCTTTTGTACTGATCTGGGGCTTCCTCTTTCAGTGGCTGCAGCTTACCATGTATGCCTGAACCAGACAGGCCTCATGCAAGATCAACCAAGATTCCAACCCAACCCAACCCAGCTAGAGCCATTTACCACAAAGAATCCTGCGGCCACACCTCCACAAAACCTAGGGGGCTTCTGGCCTTGTTCCTTCTCCACTTTGCCCCCAATCTTGGTGCCCAGCCTGGTGTTTGGGAGAACTCTCTTTGCCAACGGAAGGCTAGTGTCTGCCTGAGCTAGGTGCAGCCTCACTGGGCGGTCTGCTGATTCTCAATTGCCCATTTAGCTTGCACTGGGCTGTCCACAGCACCAGCTAGTGGTACTCACTCATACAGGAACCCAGTCGCCAAGTCTGCACTCAGTTCTGCCAGTTTTAGGATGGGTTTACTCTGGGGTAAACAGGGCTGATGCTTGGAGATATCTGACAATAATTTGGCTGCATTCTGAAAAGAGTTAAATAAAGGCACATGTATGGCTGATTCCATTGCTTTCTTTATTAACATTTCTCAGCCACAGCACGACTGTCTTTTAGCCATACTTTCATATATCACCTCCATAAAGACCTAGTTTGGGGCTAGGGAGATGGTTCAGTGGGCACAGGGGTATGCAAGCATGAGGACCCCAGGGTGGATCCCTAAAAGCCAAGCATGGTAGCTCACACCTGTAACTTCAGTACTGCAGAGCAAAGACAGAGGAACTCTACAGGCTTTCTGGCCAGCCAGTCTAGCCAAAGGGACAATGTTTGGTGAGAGCCTGTCTCAAAAAATAAGGTAGAAGGACTGGGGCGATGGCTCACTGGGAAAAAATGCCGAGTCTGGATCCCCAGCACCACATAAATGTAAATGCCTGTTGGAGTGATCACCCACCTGTAATCCCAGCCCAAGAGAGACAAGGAAAGGATCCTTGGCACAAACTGATCAGCTAGACTAGGTGGCTTGGCAAGCTCTGGGTTAAAGAGACCTGGGCTTTAGGGTGGAGAGTGATCCAGGAAGACAGTATCAACCCAACCTCCACAAGTATGCACACACCACATGCACACAAAGGTAGATAGAGGAAAACACCCAAAGTCAGTCTGACCTCCACACCTGCACACATTTACACAACACGAAGAAAACCTTGTTTAGTCTATGGATATACCTGACTGTCCAGTATCGGAAGGGATGTGTCTGGCTAGTGTATAAATGGAGAAAAGCTCTCGTTCCAGGATAAAATGATGGGGAATACATACAGAATCAAAGGCTTGAGTCCCACGGAAACCACGCCTCCTCCGACCGTTCCTCCTCGTATTGTAATCTTGGTTTGTGTGCACCAGTGCTTTGCCACTTTCATGTTTGAGCACCTCACGTCTGCCTGGTGTCTGTGGGGGCAGAAGAGGGCACCAGGTTCCCTAGGACTGGGAGCTAGAGATGGCTGTGAGAGCCATGTGGGTGCTGGGAACCACGGCCAGGTCCTCTGCAAGAGCAGCCAGTGCTCTTAACCCCTGAGCCAGCCCTCCAGCCTCACTACTGCTAGTTCTTGAGCTCAGGGACCACTCAGATCTTTTCCAAGATTGCTGGTGTGGAACACACAGGGGCAGTAGAAGGAGATGAATGGGGGCAGTGATCAAAGTACACTGTATGTGTGAAATAAACTAATTTTAAGTCAAATAAATGGGTAACACGATGGGCCAGTAACTACAAGAGAGAAGTGATTTTTTTTTTTATCCTAGCTCCTCTGCTCACTGGCCTATCTGACATTAAAACACCCCTGACCATGAGTTTACTCTAGACCTTGGGTGGGTCTGTGGCACAGATACAAGCACCATGTTTCCTGCCCACTGTCTTGTTCTTTATGCCAAAATGGAGAAGGCTGATCACGAAAACACAAAGTAACAAAATGAACACTTAGTAAAAGTACTTTATTCTCTTCTTGTATTTGCTTTATATCTCGCTTACAAAGTTATGAAGTTCACAGCTTTTATACCAAAATGTAAGAACGCTGTTTAGAAATAATTTTGCAGTCAAATGTCACCTGACATTTCTTCTAATCCATATTTAGTATTGAAATACAGTAAGAAACCAAGGTGCTGGGCAGCTCTGGGCATCTACTTCCCCCCACAGCCTTTCCTTCGCCACCCTCTGCCAGCACTGGGCTGCTTCTGGGCTGGCCTGGGCCATGTCCTTGGGGTTGGAGGTAAAGACACAGTTGTTGTATGGTAAATGGTAGGTTAATTTACACAAGGTTTCACACACATCTGCATATGGAAGTGTGACCCAACACACCCCCACCACAGCTTCCTCCTTTCCTGCCTATCAGGCCACCTCCCTGAAACCCAAGGTTCTCAGTGACAGGACAGAGATGAAGCCACCACTTAAGTATGCCAAGTACAGCCTTACAGTAATTCTAGAACTCTCCTTCAAGCAACAGGAACAAATTTGCTAAGTAAGCATATGCAAATCGCAGCTATTTAACCAAACCACAAGGTAGGTGTTGTTCAAACCCTACTTCACAATATTCTTCAATTTCCTTCCCAATGAATTATCTTCCATAAAATAATACTGTGTCATTCTTTAAGTGTGACCGACACCCAGCAACTTAGCCACATGCCCATGCACTGAAATCGTCCCATACATAAATCTACCAGAAAAAAACAAAACCTTTGTTGGCAACAATCACTTCAATCCTAAAAGTACTGGCTTGGATTCACTGTAGTCCAGGAATTCAAATTTTCAACGGCTAACTCTCCCGAATAAAACGTCTTCCCGACAAGAGCAATAAGAGCAGTGTTAAACAGCGACTCCTCGGACTTAAGTGATGTCAGGACACATTTTGCCATTTTTTTATTTGCATTGTTTACAGTTTAGCAAAGTATGCCAAAATGTGTTTTGAACCTAAGTGAAAACTTTAAAAAAAAATTGAAAGTGGCTGGTTATTTTATTAGAACCGTTATTGTAAACACAAAAGGATTTTTTAAGATTTTCTTTGCTTTGAGCTGCTGGATTAGGCATAAAGAATTTAAAAGTAAAAATGACCTGCAAGTACTTCTTAGAAATGTCTTGGGTTTTGGAGGTTATTTATTAGTCACTTTCCTTCTCCTTCAAATTACCCAACAAAAGTCAGCACAGACCCGAGCTGCCCCTTCTGAGGGGAACTGGAGGCTGATCATGAATGACCAACATAATGAACAACGTAAGAAGCAGTCACAGTCTGTCTCCACAGGCAGCCACTGCTGAGGAGCCAAGAAACCCAAGCTCTTCATTCTCAGTGCAACCCTAGACCGCTCAACCTGGAGAACAGAGCTCTGATCCAAAAACAATTCCATCTGTTCTTGAAGTCACCACACTGCTTCAAAGAAAGCCCTGTGAAATGAGGAAACGCCGGTGTGCCCCCCCCACTCGGGAAAGCAGGCAGACGCATGCACACAATGGTACCAAGGGAAACTCAGATCACAGTTCCTACTAATCATCGGACTGCAAGCCCTCAGGCCTTAAGCATTCCTCACCAATGGTCAACACCTTACATTCTTCTCCCCTGCTGCACACGGCCCTCCACTCTCATCCCTTCCTAATTCCCTTGAGTGAACGGGGAACCTGTGCTTCCTCAGCACACTGTCCTGCCAATGTGGAAACTCGAGATGCTGTTGCTCAAAGAATAATGCAGGTTTAGCAATAAATCCAAGTGAACTTTCCTAAGAAATCAATTCCCAGACCCACAGAAGTGTGGCTCCTCTGGTCATCCTTACAGAAAATGGAGGTGAGAGATCGGAAAGGTTTTCAATCTTACACAGAAATAGCATAAATATGCTTTGTCAATAAAATCCCAGCATCACACAATGGTTCTCTTCACATCTAAGCCATGTGGTTAACAAAAGTTTTCCTACACAACAGGCCACATGTGAACAGCCACTCATTTGTGGGTCACTCACGAGCCCCTAGATTTGTTCTTAACATTTCTGGATCCAATAAGAACTACTGGAACCATTCCCAGGGGAAAACAAAAAAGACAAACTTAGTCTTTCGTGCAATTTCAGAGGATTCACAGACTGGCTTGAAGCCTATCCATCAATCCCTGGCGGAGTTGCCCTGCCCTAGAGCATATGAAGAGGTTTGATCAGGCCAGGTACAAAAACAGAGTCTGCAATCCTAGTACCAGAAAGCATTGCATCCTGAAGCTAGGGTATGTGCCATGAGAGTCCTCTCCCTCTGAAGAACCTGAGTTTTGAGAACCCAGAAACAAAATATTAGGAAGTAACACTTGTTTAGTTTTATATACAAGTCTTGAGAAAATATAGGCACAAAGCAATCCTGCTAAGGCATGTGACATGGGCACTCCCAATGGCTGCCTTTTCGTCACCATACTCCACTTCCTTAGCTGGCATGAATGTGAAGGCAGACACTGCTTCAGAAGTTACGTCTCTGAAGGCCTGCTTGAATCAACTGAATCCAGATGCTCATCCCAGCTCCCCTATCTAGGGTGCTGCGAGTAGGCTGAAAGCCCCGTCCGCTCCCTGCACCATTGCTCTAGGCCCAGCAAGACAATAAGAGATGGGGGCTGGTAACCGGGCAACCCAAAAGGCGTCAAGGCTCCATGAGGCTACGAGAGCCAGAAGATGGAAAGGGGATAAAGGTATGCCTTCAGTTCAAGCAGCCAGTGAGTGCAGAGGTGAGGGGAGGCACCACACTGCGCACTGTGGAGCAGTTTACTGGGAAATGCTGTCTTTAGGGACTGGCCGTTGTGGACTTGTCTGAAGTCTAAACTACAGCAAGCAGAGCAGCTGGCTGATTCTCAGGCCTCTACCATGTTTTCTTTTGTACCTACAGCCAGCTTTATCCATCTACAGAGCACTTCATAGTGAAACACTGCACATAATTATTAAAAAAAGAAAATGATTTGCTTCAAATTTAAATACCCAGTTATTTCAAGAGGAGGAATTAAAACCGATCCTGAAAAACCTATCATAAGCCATCATAAGACATAAAGCAGAAATAAATCAATAAAATATGTGTATGATTAGGATCAAACTGGGTAACCAATTAATATCAGAATCTTTAATAAACACCTATAGTCTAGTAGCATAAATCTCTGTACGTCATCTCTCCCAGAAGAGTATGGTACGGTTCCTTAGAATCCGCTTAACGTCACCCTTACACGCTCCAGCACAGACTTGACTTGTATGTAACCTATCACCCCACAGACTGCCCAGACTTTGCTAGCGGTAGGTCTGGCTGTGAACCACTTTCTCCTTCCCAGCTTCACTGGAGAGGGACAGAGTGGCCTGTGCGAGGGGCCAATGTGAAAATAGTTTACAAATGACTTCCCAACATGGGAGGCAAAACACTTCACGAATCCATTTTGCTGTCATCTTCAGCATGCCGCTCAATATGTCCTGCAACGTCCTAAGGGAAGAAGGAGAGGGCTGTGAGAAACAAACGGGTCGCAGGGCAGGAAAGTTAAAAAAGTGAGGAACACAGAACTGGGTTGGGCAGACGTTAGGGGTGGTGGTGCCAGCCTCCTGCTAACCCACAGGAAACTACCCACTTAGAGATGACATCTCCCCTTAGCACAAGCGCACAAACCTGAAGACTCTGCTTAACTTCTTTATTAAAAACAGCCCAATTATTGTTTTGAAAATCTTGTTTAACTCCCAAATTCTTGAGTAATAAAAAGAAAAATTCCCAGTCCCTCCCTATTTATTGCAATCCTAAACACCTTAAAAAGCAAACTGGGCTTGCTGGTCTTTGCTCTAAGTCAATGGTTCTCAACCTATAGGTCAAGACCCCTTTGGGGGTCCAACAATCCTTTTACAGGGGTCACATATCAGATATTTACATTATGATTTATAACAGTAGCAAAATTATAGTTATGAAGTAGCAACAAAAATAATTTTATTGTTGGGGGTCACCACACCATGAGGAACTGTATTAAAGGACCGCAGTGTTAGGAAAGTTGAGAACCACTGCTCTAAGGTATCCGCTAAGCTCAGGCTGATCCAATCCCATAATACCTGCTTGGATCCTTTCCTAGCTGTGAAAAAAGCATCACAGTTCTTCCAGCGACATTTCAGCGTCTGAAAGTTCGGATTAGTGTGGTCAGTCAGCAAATGTTGTTTCAAGTGATCCACAACACCAAATATCAGTGTGCAGCCATGCCACTGTAAGAAAGGATGAGGGGGTCCATGAAGAGGAGCACAGTAAACACATACACATGTGTGCACACACAAACACCTTCTTCCCCTCTCACTATGTAGCTCTGGCTGGCCTAAACTTGCTAGGTAGACCAGGCTGGCTTTGAACTCTCAGAATCTAGCTGCCTGTGTGGAGGTTAAATGATGTCCCACTATGCCCAGCTAGAGCATGTCCTTTATCTTGTATCATAAAATAAAATTTGCTACATTTATTTTGTAATCCTTTTTTTTTGGGGGGGGGGGGGTTTGAGACAGGGTTTCCCTGTTTAACAGTTCTGGCTGTCCTGGAACTTGTTTTGTAGGCTTGTAATCCATTTTTTTTCCAAAGGCAAGCAGCTTTCCCATAACATTGAAAGGAATATATTTAACGACTCTAAGAACCATGAAACTAAACTACAAAGCGATAGAAGCTGTGACTAGTGGGGCCCACCTGCAATTCCAGTACTCGGGAGGTAGAAGAGGGAGGATCAGGAGTTCAAGACCAGCTTTGGCTACATAGTGGGTAGGAAGTCAGCCAGTATGGGCTACATGAGACCTGTCTCAAAGCAAACAACTACCTGCTGTGGAAGTCTGACTTTTAAAACTCACACCTTCTACTGCTTGAATCACAGTCTTTTACTTAGCCACTTAAAATAAAATGTAGCTTTCCATAAACATGCACCTCAATCTCATGTGTTACTCATAAATTATGCACAAAGCTTCTGTTCTTGCTTCTAAACTTTCAGCCTTGTAATGAACATTATGTCTGCCAGTTCCAGGATGTCACTTAAGTTTTAGTTAGCATGTATTAATTATGCACAGAGGGTTTTATTATGTCATTCTCACACATGTATACAATGTATCTGATCATCTCCTCACCCTCTCCTGTGTCCTCCAATCCTGCTGGTTTCTCAACCAGTCTCCCTCCTTCCTCCTTCTCAAAACTGACCCAATGAGCTTCATTAAGGTTGCTTACAGAAGTATTGGCAGAGGTTATCTATACAACCATGTGGTGAGTGGCTACACCAAAGAAAGTATCTCTTTCTCCTAGCAATCAGTCACTGCCATTAGATCCTCAAAGAAGGATGGGACCTTGAGAGCCCCTCCCTCTAGGATGTTCATTACTAAATAGCAATGAAAATCTGAGGGTTTTTTTCCCCAGTCAGATTCTCTCAACTACCTTTGTGTTATAGGTCTAGTCCTCTATTTTGATTACCTTCCCTGAGAATACTGACAAGCAAAGACAGTGAAATATACCAGAGCTGAAAAGTAATTAGGCTACAGACAAACCTAGAATCAAACTTGAAAAAGCATCCAACATTCCATTAATTCTGATAAGGAGGTCAGGGTTTGGGGGGAAAAGAAACCTAGTGTCACTAACTTCCACTGGTCACTCCCAGTACTAGAACCAACTGAAAACAAGGCCTACAGGGATGGTGCTTAAGTTTTGTGGGCTAATTATTAGGTTCCATATTTTAAGAAGACCACACATTTAGTCCAGTAGGCTAAGTTAAAACTACAAATTTAAAATTCTAAGTTTTTCTTCATTTACCAGAAACCACAAAGCCATAAATTATTGTAGATTATTATTATGATTATGATTTTCTTTTGGCTTTTTTCGAGACAGGGTTTCTCTGTGTAGCTTTTGGAGCCTGTCCTGGAACTCACTTTGTAGACCTGGCTGGCCACGAACTCACAGAGATCCACCTGCCTCTGCCTCCCAAGTGCTGGGATTAAAGGTGTGCATCACCACCACTTGGCATGGAATATTATTTTAAGATGTGTTAAATTTGTTTATGCTGTGGAACATTTGTTTTAATGATGCAAAGATGTGTTGTATTCTTTTATGTTGCATTTGTTTAACTCTGTGAGGCCGTGTTACATTGCCTGTCTTAAAAAACACCTGATTGGTCTAATAAAGAGCTGAACAGCCAATAGCAAGGCAGGAGAAAGTACAGGCGGGGCTGGCAAGCAGAGAGAATAAATAGAAGGATAAAAAGAGAGATGAAGGAGTGAGAAAAGAAGCCAGCCACCCAGCCAGACACCGAATAAGAAGGAAAGAAACGATATAAAGAAATAGAGAAAGGTAAAAGCTCAGAGGCAAAAGGTAGATGAGATAATTTTTAAAATGCTGGCAAGAAACAAGCCAAGCTAAGGCCAGGCATTCATAAATTAAGAATAAAACTGATTTATTTGGGAGCTGGGTGGTGGGTCCCCCGAAAGAGAAAAGAACAAAGAGTAATAAATACTTCTAACACCCAAGAAGGGGAGGGCAAAGTGGAGAGGCTATAACAGCAAGCACACTATTTCCTGATTTAGTAACAAACAGACCACCTAGGAGGGTAAGATTTCTGTAGCAAGGACTTGCCTATCACGTGTGAGGTTTAAAACTTCGGTACTGCAAACAAGACAAAACAAAATCTCATCCTCACAAACTCATCGAAAGAAAACCAACACCTAGGAGATAAAGTGAGAAGCCGCTATTCACAGATCTCATATCAAACTTGAGAGATTTTTCAATAAAGAAGTCAAAAAGCAGGCTGGAGAGATGGCTTAGCAGTTAAGAGTACTAGCTACTCTTCCAGAGGTCCTGAGTTCAATTCCCAGCAACCACATGGTGGCTCACAACCATCTTAATGAGATCTGGTGCCCTCTTCTGGCCCACAGGCATATATGCAGACGGAACACTGCATATATAATAAATAAATAAACCTTTTAAAAAAAAAAGACTACTTCCTACTTTCTCTTCTATCAGGTTCAGAGTAACTGGATTTATGTTGAGGTCTTTGTTCTACTTAGACTTAAGTTTTGTGTTCGGTGACAGATATGGATCTATTTGCAGCCTTCTACATGTTAACATCCAGTTATGCCAGCACCATTTGTTGAAGATGCTTTCTTTTTTCCATTGTACAGCTTTGGCTTCTTTGTCGAAAATCATATGTTCATATGTGTGCGGATTAATGTCAAGGTCTTCAATTCAATTCCATTGGTTCACATGTCGGTTTTTATGCCAGTACCAAGCTGTTTTTATTACTGTATCTCTATAGTAGAGCTTGAGGTCAGGGATCGTGATGCCTCCAGAGGTTGTTTTATTGTACAAAATTCTTTTGGCTATCCTGGGTTTTTTGTTTTTCCATATGAAGTTGAGTATTGTTCTTTCCAGGTCTGTGAAGAATTGTGTTGGGATTTTGATGGGGATTACATTGAATCTGTAGATTGCTTTTGGTAAGATTGCCATTTTTACTACATTAATCCTACCTATCCATGAGCATGGGAGATCTTTCCATTTTCTGACATCTTCTTCAATTTCTTTCTTCAGGGACTTAAAGTTCTTTTCACACAGGTCCTTTGCTTGCTTAGTTAGAGTGACCCCAAGTTATTTTATATCATTTGTGGCTATTGTAAAGGGTGATGTTTCTCTGATTTCTTTCTCAGCCCGTTTGTCATTTGTATATAGGAGGGCTACTGATTTTTTTGAGTTAATCTGTGAGGTAACACAGACTCAGAAAGACAAACATGGTATGTACTCACTCATAAGTGGATACTAGATGTAAAGCAAAGGATAACCAGACTGCAACTCACAACTCCAGGGAGGCTACCTAGTAAAGAGGACCCCAAGAAAGACACAGGGATCGTCCAGCAACAGAGAAATGAATGAGATCTACATGGGCAAACTGGGGGTGAGGGGGGTAATGGAGGGCAAGAGTCAGGGGAAAGAGAGCTTAGGGGGGCGGGAGGTCCCAGCTGGATCAGGAACAGAGTGGGAGAACAAGGAAAGAGACACAATGATAAATGAAGACCCCATGGGAATAGGAAGAAGCAGAGTGCTAGAGAGGTCCCCAGAAATCCACAAAGATACCTCCACTACAGACTACTGGCAATGGTCGAGAGAGTGCCTGAGCTGACCTACTCTGGTGATCAGATGGCCGAACACCCTAACTGTCATGATAGAACTCTCATCCAGTGACTGATGGAAGCAGATGCAGAGATCCATGGCCAAGCCCCAGGTGGAGCTCCAGGAGTCCAATCGACGAGAGAGAGGAGGGATTATATGAGCAAGAGATATCGAGACCATGATTGGAAAAAGCCAAACTAGCAGAAACACATGAACTGTGAATCAATAGCTGAGGAGCTTCCATGGAACTGGACCAGGCCCTCTGGATAAGTGAGACAGTTGATGAGCTTGAACTGTTTAGGAGGCCCCCAGGCAGTGGGACCGGGACCTGTCCTTGGTGCATGAGCTGGCTTTTTGGAACCTAGGGCCTATGCTGAAACACTTTGCTCAGCCTTGGTGCAGGGAGGAGGGGACTGGATTTGCCTCAACTGAATCTACCAGGCTGGGCTGACTCCCCAGGGGAGACCTTGCCTTGGAGGAGGTGGGAATGGGGGGTGGATTGGGAGGGAAGACTTGGGGGTGGTAGGAGGGAGGACAGGGGAATCCGTGGCTGATATGTAAAATTAAATTAATTATAAAATAAAAATATTTATTAAAAAAAAATAAAAGTTGACCCGGGCGGTTAATCTCAGCACTTGAGAGGCAAAGCCAGGTGGATCTCTGTGAGTTCTAGTCCAGCCTGGTCTACAGAGTGAGATCCAGGACAGGAACCAAAACTATACAGAGAAACCCTGTCTCGAAAAACCAAAAAAAAAAAAAAAAAAAAAAGGGGGGGGGGGGAGGTCAACAAACATTTGTGTATTTTTCCAAAATGAAGCTTCTCTGTCATACAGTAAAAGGCACAAAGCAGACCACGAAACCCAAATGCTACACTGATGATCATGAAGATTTATAAACCAGCCCAGGACCGAGCAACTCTGAAGTCTGGTGACAATGGTTGTACTGCTTACCCAACAGCGGTAATTCTGCATCAGATTCAGCCGCACAGCCTGGATGCTTCCATCATAACAACCAGTGTAAATCTGGAGAAAGAGGTTTAGGGTATCAGACTAAACTTACACGAAGAAACAAATATAAAAACACTCTTAATGAAGTATAAAGAAACACATAAACCTCATGTAAAACCAGGGTCAAGATGCCAAAGTGGGGCAGTAATTTCTTGACCTTCTGGTCACAGCCCCTTGAAACTGTGCCTCTTAGAGGGTCACCCTTGAGCTGTGGCTCACAGAAAGGATGGCACTTACTCTGTACTGGGACAGCACTGCTAACTAACTGGGAGCCTGTATTCATTGCAAAAAAGGGTTTTACTACTCAAGATCTTGAAAACATCCATCCTGGTTCAACCTCACAATTAAAAATAAAACCCTCTAAGTTAAGCAGGGAGTCAGGTGTGGTAGCTAGCACCTTAATCCCTGCACTTGGGAGGCAGAAAGGAAGAGACAGGCTGACCTCTCTAAATTCAAGGCCAGCCTATTCTACATAGTAAGTTCTAAGCCTGCCAAGACTACATAGCAAAACCCTGTCTAAAAAATAAGAAAGTTAGTTAAGCAGGGTTAGGTGAGTTGGCTGTAAGAATGCCACATTGGCCAAATCTTCTGACTTAGTTTCCCATGTCCTGTTCAGAGCATGTCTGCAAAATCATCGCTCATTTTTTTTCTAAAGTATCTAATCATGTCTTCCATTAAAAGCGGTAATAAAGCCAGGCGGTGGTGGCGCACGCCTTTAGTCCCAGCACTCGGGAGGCAGAGGCAGGCGGATCTCTGTGAGTTCAAGGCCAGCCTGGTTTACAAAGCGAGTTCCAGGAAAGGTGCAAAACTACACAAAAGAAACCCTGTCTCGAAAAACCAAAAAAAAAGAAAAAAAAAAAAAGTGGTAATAGATTTTACTGCACTTATTTTAGCTATTCATAAAAAGAGAATGCTCAACAATGTTTGTGGTGATATTTTATTTGTGCTCTAACAAATAAAGCTTGCCTGGGAATCAAAGGAAAAAGTCAGCCACTATATTAAACATAGAGGTCAGGCAGAGGTAGCACATGCCTTTAATCCTAGCATTGGGGAGACAGAGATTCATCCAGATCTCTGTGAGTTCAAGGCCACACTGGGAACAGAGCCAGGCATGGTGGCACACGCCTTTAATCCCAGAACTAGGTAACCATAGAGGTCTGGAGGTCTGTACAGACAGACAGGAAGTGATAGAGCTGGGCGAAAAGAGGAAGTGATATAGCTGGGCAGAGAGAGGAAGTAAGATGGCAGGGCACAGGAAGGTATATAGGTGTGAGTATACAGGAAGTAGCTCTCTCTTGGGCTGAGGATTTTCTAGTGGTAAGAACTTGTGGCTGGCTTGTTCGTCCTATCCCTCTGATCTTTCAACTTTCACCCCAGTATCTGGCTCCGGGTTTTTTATTAATAAGACCGTTTAGCAATTCGTGTTACAAATGTTGCTGGGTTACTTCCCATTATTATGACAAGAAGTGAGGCACTCAGTAATGGGGCACATCACAATCAAGTTGGTAAGATGTCACTTAAGGAGTAAAAGTAGACAGATTACTATCAGCATATGGAGTTTTAAGTAAACACATTCAAAGGCAAACATCTGACAAAATAAGCAATACCCACCATACTTTTATGGATGGTCATACACATAATCATGTCTTTGTGTCCTCCATAAACTTGCAGTCGATCATGGGACTTAGGCAGAAGAAAAAAAAAGTTAAGAGAATTAAGTCAACAGAGGATGTGAAACCAATGTCTTTACAATCAAAGTCTCAAACCCGAAGCAATTGCGAGGAGAACTGGACAGGTTTTAAGAGGCTGGGGATACTCGTCAGAAAGCATCTGAGTTTTGTCAATGGTGAAACTAAGCTCCACATTTGGAAGGTGAAGGCAGCAGGGTCAGGAATTCAGAGACATCCTTAGCTACACTGGGAGTTTGAGGTTAGTTTGGGCTATATAGTCCTGTCTAAATCCCTGTCCACCTATCCACCCCATCCAACCAAAAGAGAAAGGAAGGCAGTTAAAAACCATGCTAGTTTTGACAACTGGGAGGCTGAGCAAGTATCTCAGAGTGGTTTCTGAGTGTAATCTTTGGCCTGGTTGCTACCTAAACATTTTAGGAGGCTTCTCAAAGTGCAGATTCAAAGGTGCCAATCCGACCTTACTCCAGTCAGACAATCTCCTGAAAGCAGTCATGCAAAATACATGGGCCTAATTCTACCTGTAATTCGTAGACTCGAACAAACTTGTCCAGGCAAGCAGTCACCATCACTTTCCCCAGGATGTTTACCACAGTCACTGCATGATTGTGACCTTTATAGATGCGCACAAGCTCACCAGTCTGCACCAGAAAAGAGGGACAATCACTAGACTGGCTTTTAGTATTCCAGCTACATTTTATGATTGTAAAGTTCTAAGGGGAAATTCTGAGGCTCCTATAAACAAATACAGCTATTCTAACACTACCAGCTCAAGTTCTCACTCTCACAGTACTGTTTGTTACTTACAGAAAACATTACACATATCCTCCAACTTTAACTTTTATTGACTGTGTATTTTATAGGTACACATGTCATAGCACAAATTTTGGAGGTCAGAGGACAACTTGGCAGAGTCAGTTCTCTTCTACCATGTGGGTTCAGGGAATGAAACTTAATTTATGGGGTTTTGTGGTAAGCACCTTTACTAGCCCCTCAATTTCTGAAGTGTGAGTATCCCTGACCCAAGAGTCATAAATGCCCCCAAATCTACAACTTTAGAGCACAGACATCAATCACAGGTGAAAAACTCTATACCTCACCCCATGTATCAGGTCAGTCAAAACTCAGACACTAAAAGCAAAATCATCTTCAGGCTATGTGTATATGAAACAGATTTTATATTTATACCCAAGATATCTGTTTTATATATGCACATGCAATATACAAATATATAAATCTGAAATAAGAAATGACAGCCAAGCTATACTCTCACTTTTATCATTTCACTGGTCCCAAATAACAAGTCAGGATGGACTGGACTCCATCTGCAGAGCAGGAACTGAGCTTCTGTGCTGCATCTGAGATCAAAGAGCAGCCTCTCAGCTGTTTTTATCTGTTCTATTTTAAACGCTGAGAGCCATGGCCCGCAAGTTTAAAAGAGGCATTCAAATGAAACCTTCCATAAACTCTCAGTCTTTCTCTGATTAGTTTTTTTTGATGAGGTTAGAATTTCCAGGTGGTCTGAAATCACCCAAGAGCACATGCATGCATATGGAGTTATTATTATTCCTTTTTACTAGATAATGGGCCAGATTTAAAAATTAAGAGAATTGGAAAAGCCTTCAAAACTTCCTTCCACTTTACCAGTACAGCTTACATGGATATTGTGAGCATGGACCGACTGGTCACTGGAGCCACTGAACACAAGGTCATTCACCACCTTAAAGAGAAATAGTCAACGAATTAGCTTCTGTGCAAAGTAACTTTAACACACACTGGCAAATGGGAATTTCCATCCTATTTTGAGATGAATATAAACTGTGCATAAAACAATGTTTCCCAGACAAATTTTCTAACTGGAAATGCATGTCTTATCACCAGGCACTGTGATGAACCCGCCAGAACATCACTAGGTTCACGCAGACCAACTTATTAACGGTCCTAGAAGGGCATTAGAGTGTGCCCACACTACAATAAAATACATTTGTTCCTTGCTAGTGTTACTAAAAATGGTTGGTCACTTTGTGACCCAAGAACGGAAGACCATAATCTCCTTGACTATACTCTTTACAAGATTCTAAGAACACAGCACACAGTAGTGGAAATGCCGTTCAAATCTATTTACTCACCTTCATGCAAAGAACAGTCTTGCTGTGGCCCTCCAGGGTTCTGAGGAGTAGTCCGTTCCGTGCGTCACGGACACTAATGGTACAGTCATAAGATCCTACAACCAGCAGTTTTCGGGCACCTTCCTGGGCCGTGGCGAGACAGCTGACTGCCCTAGGGCCGTGGCATTCAAAGATCTCCTGTCGCTTGTTGTTCTGAAAAACAAACCAACGTTCTATAAGAGCAACTTAGCAAGAAAACTTCAAAACCAGCTAACCAAAACTGTTATAAACTCATATCTACTGCCCATCCTAAATCCTGATGTTTCAATCTCTGGCACATTAGCTCCAACCTTCTTTGCTGCTTGGGACTGCCCTTCCCTAATCCAGCAGGGCAAACTCAACTGTCCTGCCCCAATAACAAACCGACTCCAGTGTAGTTTCTGCCTGTGGTTTCTGGAGATTCTTTCAGTTCTTTTTCTTTTTTGAAACAGGGTCTTGCTAAGCAGCCCAGCCAAGCCTTGAACTCACTATGTAGCCAGCCCATCCTACTTGCAAACTCACAGAAATTCTCCTGCCTCAGCCTTCCTAGTGTTGAGATTACAGGTATCAATCACTGTGCCTATCTTCCCATTATGTTTTGTCCTCCAAAAGATATGCTATATATATATCTCATGATAGTTCAAAGAAAATCTCTACTGAGAGCTACCCATTTTCTTAAATAATTTTAGATGTATTTTACTTGTGTATGTTTGTGTGTCTGGGTGGGGGGGTGCTACGCCATGTGTGTTCAGGTCCCCATGGAGGCCACAAGAGGGCGCTAGCCTGACTATGTAAGTGAAGTGAGGGAGCTGAACACACAAACAGCTTGTATGTCTTCACCTCCTCTGCTCTCGGCTATGGATATGACTAGCGGCTTCAAGTCCTTGCCTTGATTTCTACGCAGTAATGGTCTACCCTGGAACTGTGAGCCAAATAAACCCTTTCTTTTCAAGTTGCTTTTTTGGTTGGGGTATTTTATCACAGCAACAGAGACTAGGAAACTCTGGGGCCCGGCACAGGGAAGATGGTGACGTTTGCTCACCAAATGAACTTATCCTTGGTTTGGGAAAGAATGAGGCTGCACAGTGTCAGAGGAAACCTGACTTACTTCCCCTCACAGAGCTGGGCATCGTCACAAAACCCTAAATCAGTCTCTAACCCACATTGGCGTCATCCGTCAGGGAACTCAGATTTATTTTCCATGGTGTCACTCTTAAAATGAGACAGACTGGTTTAACCTATGACTCATTATTTGGCCCAAATATTCAGGCCTGGTTTAATTTAGTATGGCTGCATTTTGGTCCTGGCACATGTGAGTCTGAGCAGAGAGAATGGAGGATTGATTTTACTTGAACTAGAAGGTAACTGCTTTTAAATGAAGGCTAATTCTGTTGTTTCCTCCAACCAGAAGAAAGAAAGGGCTGCTTGCTATTTCCCACCATATAAATTCATTCTACTTACAAATGGCGGAGAAATTCAGCCTACTCCTCCAACCACTAACCTTTATGTTGAAAGTGACCACAGTGCCGTTTGCCAGTCCAGCATAGAGGATTCGCCATCTATTATGAAGGCAGAGAACTCGGTCTTCTAGCTTTAACTGTTCCAGACATTCTCGGGTCTGAAAAAACAAAACAAAACAAAACCACCAAAACCCCAAACAAGCCGTTACTAACAGAGGATAGTGGCAAATGTGTGAATAATTGCTCCTCAAAAAACTTAAAATGAGGATGAAAAGCACAGCAGACTATCTTAGGTATTTTTCTTCTTTAACATATATCCCAGGGTGTGAGAGTACTATCAAAAAACAGTCTAATGATATTGGTATTTCTAATTAAAAATGCATAAATTCTTAAAAGGGCTGACTCGAGTGCTAAGCTTCTTAAATGAACAAAGATACAATATAAAGTTGCATCTGGTGATGTGACTCCGTAGGTTGAGTATTTGTGCAGCAGACCGGGAGCCCTGGGATCCATCCCCAGCACATGGTAAACTGGGTGTGATGGCTCACACCTGCTTCTCAGTATTTGGGAGGTGGAAGTAGGAGCCCCATAAGTTCTCTGTCAGTTTGATGCCAGCCTGGGACAGGAGATCCTGTGTGGAGGCCAGAGGACAGCTTGCAGAGCCAGTTCCTTCCTTCCTTCCACCCTGTGGGCCCCATCGATCTGAACTTTGGTCATCAAGCTCGGCAGCAAATCCCTTTCTCCACTGAGCCATTTCGCAGGCCCTATGCTCAGCTTTTTTTTTTTTTTTTTTTTTTTTTTGGTTTTTCGAGACAGGGTTTCTCTGTGTAGCTTTGGGCCTTTCCTGGAACTCACTCTGTAGCCCAGGCTGGCCTCGAACTCACAGAGATCCGCCTGCCTCTGCCTCCCAAGTGCTGGGATTAAAGGCGTGCGCCACCACCGCCCGGCTCAGCTTTTTAAAGTGAGTTCTGGGGATAGAATTCAGGTCTTCTTCAAGGCAAGCACTTTACCAACTGACTTATTTCTATAGACCCCATAAAATTTAACTTTTAAAGAAATTAAATTAACAGGGGCCAGTGAGACGGCTCAGCAGACAAAGGTTCCTGCAGCCAAGCTTGATGACCTGAGTTTGATCCCTTGAACCACAAGGTGGAAAGAGAAAAAACTCCGTATGTCGTTCTCTGACCTCCACATACGACATGACACACATGTATATAGATACATGCACATACATGCACAAAGTAAGAATGTAATTAGAAATATTGCAACTAGCCAGGCGGTGGTGGCGCACGCCTTTAGTCCCAGCACTCGGGAGGCAGAGGCAGGAGGACCTCTGTGAGTTCGAGGCCAGCCTGGTCTACAGAGCGAGTTCCAAGACAGGTTCCAAAGCCACACAAAGGAAAATAAATAAATAAATAAATAAATAAATAAATAAATAAATAAATATATTGCAACTTAGATTGATTCTGGCGTATGATGCAAAAGAATATTTAAGAGGAAGACCAAGGGAACTGTACTGTCACAGTGTAAAATTAATAGACCATTGATGAACAAATGGAAAACGTGGTTTATGCTGAACCTTCTATCTAAGATGGTGTCAGCGTGGTAATATGCTCAGAAACAAAATGAGAAAGTCAAATGAGAAAATTGACAGAAAACACAGTTAAAGGCTTGACACTACCACTTTGATTTCTCTAGAACCACCTACCTTGACATTATAGCAGCGAATGGTGTGATCACTGGAACCAGTGTAAAGGACAGAATTCTTCCCAGAGGTGTGAGTGACAAGGAGGCAGTTCACTTTGGAAATATGGCCCTCAAAGACACCAGTACACTTCCGACTCTAAAAATCAAGCATAGGTCAGATAATAATTACTTACAGGATTTAGAAGGTATGGTGGTTTGCATTAGAAATGTCTACCATAGTCTTGGGTATCTGAACATTCTGTCCCCAGTTGGTGGTGCTGTTTGGGGGAGGTTTCGGTGGTGCAGCCTTATTGGACAATGTGTGTCAGAGGGGGCAGGCTTTGAGAGTTTAAGATCTGGGCATTTCCAGTTCATTCTCTCCGCTCCATGCCTAAGGTTCAAGATGGAGTTTCCTAAGCCTACCACCATTTCAGCTGCCAGTCTGTTCCCAACATTAAGGGACACAACCCTCTGGAACTATGAGCCCAAATGAACCCTGCGTTCTAGAAGACTCCTTGGTCATGGTGTTTTATCACAGCAATAGAAAAGTAACTAATATAGAGAAATTAGACAATACCTTTTGTTAATAAAAACTTGCAAACATGTCCAGTCCATTGTTATATTCACCCCAAATATGCTGGTTAGTACACAAAGTGTGCTCAGTAAATGTGTTGTTCACTGAATGGCCAGCAAAGTCACATATAGTGAGATACTTATAACTATATATTTACTAAGCCACACCAAAAATATTTCGGTGATTTACAATGAGGAAGGAGAGAATTATACTTAATGCCTAGGTCCAGTTTTTCTAATATATGGACCAAGGAACCTAGTAAATGCAAACTGCTGCTAATTGCTCAGAGAAGCTATGCACTTGGTTGCCAGCTTATGAGAATGCTCAACAATTAAAAACGTCGGGTGCTATAAGTGGTCCTAGCGGCTTAGGAATGGTTTCTTAAAATGATCTTACATGCTACGTCTGTGCATGTAACAAGATCTATTTAGAACACACACACACACATCCATACACATATCTCACAACTTGAAATTAGACCCGATTTCCTAGGTTTATTTTTTTTGTAGCTTAAACTCACTTCAAGCCTTTGTACCAGAGGCTAGCTTTAAGCTCCTGATCCTCCTGTCTCTATTTCCCAGGTGATGGGATTACAGGCATATGCCACCACACCCAGCTCTGCTCTTGTGGAGTACATACTCATTCTTC
This sequence comes from Peromyscus melanophrys, assembly GCA_902168415.1. Classification (NCBI taxonomy): domain Eukaryota; kingdom Metazoa; phylum Chordata; class Mammalia; order Rodentia; family Cricetidae; genus Peromyscus; species Peromyscus melanophrys. The sequence continues at coordinate 22,529 of CABHPR010122891.1, forward strand.
CGTATACCACTGCTTTCTTTCTGGGATCATTTTCGATATTTCTCATGCCCCTAGATTATATGCCTACTTGCCTATAGTAAACAAGCCTATAGTAAAATCCATGGTGTTGGCTCAGAAGTCATGCAAGTGTTCCTTAAATGTTTTGGTTATCATTGCAGAGGACAAAGTCAGCTGTGACAGAAATGCAAACCTTCAAAGTGCTCAGTTATACTGAGGGTGAGGCACAGAAAGATGTCACTTTCTGTAAGAACTTGGACTCTATAATTAATCACCAGGGAAAAACTCTTCCACAAATATGCTGCGATACTCATTTCATCTTTCCTTTGCTGTGCAGCATCTGGCCCTATCACTTACGTCAAGGTTGGGGACTGACTGACCCTCACCTACTGGTGTGATCCCATGCCCTTTGCCATGGATGTTGGTTCAGAGAATAAAGCACAGGACTTCTTTTTCTAATGGAGAGAGGAAGATACGGTAGAGGTACCTCTCAGAACTACATTTTAGGGAAATGTGACTGGAGAAGGCAGAGTTGCCCCTGCTGACTAGATGATCCACCGGATCTAGGATCAGCCCACACCCCCTGCAGAGTCAGCGTGTTCCCTTTATTTAATGTTAAAGACACAAAAGTGAGTTTTAAAGACTGCAACCAAAGATACTCAAAACATTATTCTCACCACCAAATTATAAACTCGGACAGTTGTGTCTGCTGAACAGGTATACAGTAAGTTTCCGAATATTTGAATTGCATTCACTGCCGCTTGGTGTCCTTCAAAGCTCCCTTCTGTAGGCTCGTCATCATCTCCTGGCTCTGAAGATACTTCTAGAAAACAGAAATAGGTTTCAGAGACATGTCTGCTACAGTCTGAAAAGATACTAAGTCAAAGCCATCACAACCATCTAGAGGACTTGAATTAAATCACCAAAAGATTCTCTTAAACCCTAGTTCCCAAGCAGAACGTCATTAAGTTCTTCATTGGGAAGATTCCACCAAAAAACAACGACAACCTTAAAACTAATGGGGTCAGAAAATGGAACCAGCTAAGACAGATGTGAGCGCGCAGCTTGCAAAGTCCAGGACCTACAGACTTGGTGCTGAGCCAGGCAACTGTCTGGTGTAAATTTTCATTTTATCTCCTGTTCTATGAATACATTTAAATAGATTAAATGTATTCTAAAAACCCCTTTCCCTGAGGCTACTTAAACAAATAGAACAATTACCTGAAGAGTTCTTAAGTGTTTTTATGGAGGATATCACCGTCTGAGTTTCTGCCACACTGAAAAATAATAGCAAAAATATCTTGGTATCTAGGAGACCAGGACAGGTGGCAAAACTAAAAACTTTCAAACTCAAAGAATCAATTTTGCTACCTGAAATTTCTTTGAAATTTACAACACAGTCAAAAGAGAAAGCAAAAACAAAACAAAAACCCAACTCCCAAGTTTGATTTTTCCCTATTCATAACTTCTTTCACATAAATTTTGATTTATAAATTCTAAAGTTTTACTTAAAAGAGTAAATGAAGTTGGGCATAGTGGTGCACACCTTTAATCCCAGCACTCAGGAGACAGAGGTAGGTGGATTTCTAAGTTCGAGGCCAGCCTGGTCTACAGAGTAAGATCCAGGACAGGCACTAAAGCTACATGGAGAAACCCTGTCTCGAAAAACCAAAAAAGAGTAAATGAAAAAGCAGTTGTGAGAGTCAAAGTCACATTTTAAGTTTTAATTACTATGCCTAAGAGATCCATTAAACAAAAATGCCTCAGATCTGCAAGCCCCTTGCCCAAGGACAGATAGTTCCTGAAATGCTGGAGGCTACTGTTTATGGGAGATAACAAGTCACATGTTTTTCATTCTCCTAAACAAGTTTCTTTGACCTATCTGCACTGGATGTGCTGGATCACATATGGGCAGAAGGTTCACAGACTGGAGGTACTTCAAGGATATATGCTTGCTCCTGATTGGATCTGGAATTGGGAATGGCAATGAATTATGGGTTTTCCTTCTTAAGCCCTTGCCAAACTTGATTGTGGGCCATTTCCCAGGAACCTGGGTATGGACCTGGTCAGAGCCCATCCACCAGGCCAGTAAAGCTTGCTTCAAATCTGGCTTTAAACTGTAATAGTGGTCTTATTCTGGAAAGGTGGGATTAAGACAGTGAAAGCTGGTGACCAGAGCTAAAGACCCTTACCTGACCGGAATGCCATCCTTGGAGCGGGTGCCAAGCTCACTGGTAGAGCTAACTTCATCACAGCCAGAACGAGAAGTCTCCATTGGGTTTTGTTCTGCAGAGCTCCAGATATCTTTTTTCGATGGGCTGTCTGGTTTCTCTTCTCCAGATTCAGAAGAATCAATGGCAACCACTTCTAACTGGGGATTTGGGACTTCAAGGACTTCCAGGGAGGACTCACTGTCTGGCTCATCTCTGACAGCTTCTTGCTCCCGACCAGTCTTGCTGTCTTCCCAGGTGGACGTTGTGACTTTCTCCCCTTTAGCTACCTTTCCGGTTTTTACCTTTCTTGCAGGCTTAGCAGTGAACACATCCTGTTCAGTGTCACTGTTCTCGGGAACGTGGGTGGCCCGCAGTGTCTTCTTCTTCCGAAGTTTCTTCTTCTTCTTGCTCCCTCTGGTCTCAGCTGACGCCAGTGTGGACTCTGCCTGCAGCTCAGCTGCAGAGTGAGTTTCCTTCTCCACAGGGGTCTCGGGAGTGAAAGACAGCCGTAGAAAAGAGCTGCTGCAGGCTTCAGACCCACTGCTGCCTCTGGTGGTCTCTTCACCTCTGTTTCTTCCAGGGAGACCAGGAGACTGGGAGCAGGGAGAGTTTCCTCTGCTTCTGCAATTTCCTTGCTCCACAGAAAAATTTTGATCTTGGTTAGCCTCCTGGCAACTTTCTGTTGACTCTGATGTTAATATTGCAGGGATGGCTGGGTAAACTGAACAGCTGTCACCGACCACTCCTGAATCAGGAAATCAAACAGAAAATCAACTTCTGCAGGCAGGGACTGTCTACTGATCTTTCTTCTACTTTGAACGTTCACATATTTAATGGTACACAGGTTTTGCTTTCCTTTGTGTGTGCGCGTGTACATGCATACAAGGATTACCTTCCAGTGCACACGCGCCCAGGCACTTGGGAGAAGGTCAGAGGACAACTTTTGGGAGCCATTCTCACGTTCTACCTCGCACGGAGGCAGAGAACCTCTTACTCCTTCTGCCAATGCACTGTGTACTGGAGGCTGGCTGCACAGACTTGTTGATTCCATTTCAGCATCCTATCTTACTGTAGGTTCTGGGATTACAACGTGGGTCCTCACTGTTTATAAGAGTAAGTGATTTCATCCACAGAACCTACTCCCCAGCTCCCACAGATAAAGGTCAGATTACGGTAAACTATGACTTCTCCATTATATAGTCTACCATGTAAACAAACATATACTTATGGTTTAAGACAGACTAAAATACAGCTCAGGATGTTTGTAGTACTGGGCTTGCCTAACATGCAATCTCCAGCAGCCTTCCCCCCTAAAAAATGATAGGAAATATGTAACAAAATAATATATCCATAGTTCATTTTTATTAAATAATGTCTTCAAAAGCCAGTATAATTCATTGTATAAATTTAAATTTTTTGCTAATTTTATTTGTGTATGTGGGCATGTGTGAAGGTCAGAGGACAATATGCAGAAGTCAATTCTCTCTTTCTATAGTATGGATCCTGGGGATTTAAACTCGGGTTTCCAGGCTTGGTGATAAGTGCATTCACTCACTGAGTCACCTCACCAGTCCTAATGCACTGTGGTTTTAAATACCTAAACACTAACCCACAAACACAGACATTGGATACCAGTATCTCCACAAGCACTGCACGAGGGCACCAGGAGCAGAAGCTGAGGGAATGTTTCAAACAGTTTTAGCGTAAGGAATCACACAATGCCCGTCTTAACTTTTGTCAGGGTGTGTGTGTGTGTGTACATGCCATGGCGTAAGTGTGCAGGTCAGAGGACAAGTTCTGACTGTCAGTTCTTGCCTTCTACTGTATTGAGGCAGGTTCTCTCGTTTTCTGCTGCTGTGCTTCATGCTCCAGGCTAGCTGGCCTGCAAACTTCCAAGCAATTCTCTGGTCTTGACCTCCCACACCAAGGAGTGCTGGGATTACAGATTTGTGTGACCGCATGCCTCGTTTTACGTGGGTTCCAGGCATCAGACTTGAGTTGCAGGCTTGCTTGGCTAGCTCATGTCTGCTGAGCTGTTTCATTTGGACAGTCTGTTTTTTTGACTGAGTTTTTAATATGACAGGATTTGTAGTAATGAAAACAGCTAAGAAGTTATTCTCAAATGTTAAACCCGGCAACTGTTAAAGCCCTGGCTACTTTTCAACCCACACAAGTTCCTGTTAATACCTGTAAACACCAGAATGCTGTGGCCAACATGGCCACTTGCCTCTCAAGTTTTTATCAGTCCTGGCTTACATCTGAGATAATACAGGCAGTTAAGTGCTGAGAAATTCAGAGTACACACCTTACCGATAAACAGGCTGACCAATCTTAACCCAAGTATTAAAAGACAAACGAAACCTTTTGGAAATGTCAATGTGATATCAATTCATTAAGCTCTGAGAAAAGCAGGGAACAATGAAACTTAAATTACATTCTCTGAAATGTTTTATTAGTTTCTTAAGATTTTACATTTATTTTTATGTGTGTGTATTAGCACAGGTGTGTATGTGGGTGTCCAGGTTCTCTTCTTTCCGAGTGGATTCTAGGGATTAAACTCAGGTCACCAGTCTTGGTGACAAGCACCTTTACCCACTGAGCCATCTCCCTGACCCCATGTTTTCTGAAGTATTTGAAAACAACCTTCCTATATGAATTATCTGTCAATAAAAGAAACAAAAACAAAAACAAAAACTGGGGTAGGGGATTTAGCTCAGTGGTAGAGCGCTTGCCTAGCAAGCACAAGGCCCTGGGTTCGGTCCTTAGCTCCGGGGAGGCGGGGACGACGACGATGATGATGATGATGACGACGACGACGACGACGACGACTAACTATAACAACTACTTTATTTTTGAGACCTGGAACTTGCTCTGTAGATCAGGCTGATCTCTGATCTCTAACTCAAAGATCCACCTATGTCCACTTCCCAAGTGCTGGATTAACAGCACACAGCATCATGTGTGATTTTGTTTTAATAGGCTTTATAACTGTCCTTCAGAACACCCTGAACTCAAGAGAAAAGCTTACTTACTATTAGTCTGCAGTAATTCCTTGGACACATTGGAAGCAGAGCCTTGCGGCATAGCACTCATATTCCCCTCTTGTTCAGGAGACATGGGCTCTTGTTTAATCTGAATCGATGAATCAGGGACAGTACCATGGACTTGGAAAGTAGATGCGGTTATTTGGAGAGGGGTTCCAGTGGATGGTGGAGACACATGGCAAGGAGGTGGCTCCAGAAACCCTAGGGAAAAGGGAGTAGGCAGCAGTGTGGTCTCAACAGAGGTCTGAGATCGGCTATTCCTTTGTTCTCGTGCGGTGAGGCTACAGGGAGCCTGGTCTGGCTGCTCAGAAGGTTCATACGTTTCTACAACAAGATACACAGATACAAATGCAAGAATGTTACTTGGAAAGTCAGTATTTCTTAGCCAATTTTTATTTGTTTTGTTTTGTCTGAAACAAGGTCTCACTCTGTAGTGCTGGCTATCTTGGAACTCACTATATAGACCAGACTGGTCTTGAACTCACAGAGATCCCCCGTCTCAGCACCCCAATGCTGGGATTAAAGGTACATGTCACCATACCTGGCTTCCAATATGTATTTTTAAAGATTAGGAAATAATTTTAAGTTGGGCATGGTGTTGCATGCCTGTAATCACAGCCTTGGAAGGTGGAGACTAGAGAATGAGGAGTCCAGCACCACCCTCAGCCACCTTCTATGTTTAAGGGAACATGGACTACATGAGATCCTGTCTCAAAAACATAAATCAGTCAGACATGGTGGCTCATGCCTTTAATTCCAGCACACAGGAGGCAGGGGCAGGCAGATCTCGGAGTTCAAGGCCAATCTGGACTACAGAGCGAGAGATCCCTAGAGAGACAGGGCTACATTGAAAGACCTTGTCTGAAAAAACTACAATAAAAAAAATTAAGCAAAAATTGAATTAATAATGTGTTAGCATCCTCCCTCTTAACTTGTCCAAACAAAATATATAGCCTATACAACTATCAAGGGCACAGAGAGAACAGGCTTTAACATTTAAATTGCTCAAAGTACAAGGCAGCTCACACCTGAAATCCTAACATTCAATAGTCTGAGAAAGGTAGATTGCTAGTTCTAGGTCACTCTAGGCTATGTAAGTCCTGGGACAGCCTGGGCTACTGAGTAAGACCCTGTCAAAAAATTAACAATAAAAATTAAACAACCAGGCAGTGGTGGCACACGCCTTTAATCCCAGCACTCGGGAGGCAGAGGCAGGCGGATCTCTGTGAGTTCGAGGCCAGCCTGGTCTACATAGCGAGTAAAGGCGCAAACCTACACAGAGAAACCCTGTCTCGAAAAACCAAAAAAAAAAAAAAAAAAAAAAGAAAATTAAAAAATCTAATTTTAAATGGCTTATCCAAGTCATACGGTTACTAATAGAAGTCAAGAATTCAGTCCTTCTGGTCCCAAACCAAAGCTCATGTCTCCACTATTCTTTTCTTTTTCCTCTGTCCATTACTATAGCCCCACATTATAAACTCAACCTAGGGCCTTGCCCAGACTAAGCAAGCACTCAACTGAAGGCGGAGGTTTCTGTCCCACCAGCAACTCCCAAATACCGGGCAGCTGCTTTCCAAATTACGACACAGAGACTTATATTACTTATAAATGCTCTGCCAGTAGCTCAGGCTTATTGCTAATTAGCTCTTACACTTAAATTATTACCCATACTTCTTATCTATGTTTAGCCATGTGGTTTGGTACCTTTTCTCAGTATGGCATTCTCCTACTTTTTCTCAGTATGGCATTCTCCTCTTGATTCCTCTGAGTCTGGCTGGCGGCTCCGCCCTTCCTCTTCCCAGCATTTTTAGTTTGGTCTCCCCACCTATATTTCCTGTCTGGCTACTGGCCAATGAGCATTTTATTAAACCAATTCAAGTGGCAATTTACAGTGTCTAAGAGGATTATTCCACAGCACTCAACAGCTAAGCTATATCACCAATTCTTTCCACTCTCATTTTGAGATGCAGGTGGGCCTTGAATTCACTCTCTAACCCAGATAAACCTTGATCTCACAATCCTGTGTCAGCCTCCTAAGCAGCAGAGAACACAGCCTGGCCACTCAGCCCAGCTCTGTTTAAACACTTTTGAGACATACACATCTCTAACCACAGAGACATGCAGGAAACAGTGTGACACTCCCATGGCTTCTCTGCTTTATCCCGGACAAATACCAAAAAGTAATGGTTCATCAGACATGCTCTAAATACCTTGTAATCCTTGTAGAATCTGTATTCTGTGAGTCCTCAGTGCACTCATCTCCATAGTTATCTGAAAGTAAAAGAGTTGGCTAAGCATTCTAGAATCCAAACCCCAAGCTCATCAGCGTTCCTGGGACTCTTCAGCTGTTACCTGCTGCTTGAGCATGAGCAGCCTCTGAACTTCGACGTACGCGGTCTGCAGTGCCGCCCGGGCCTGCAGGAGGTTGCTGTCCATGCACTGCAGCGACTTGCTCAGTTCTTCCTCTCTTAAGGAAATATTCAGTAGCTGATCAACCTGAGAACGTTCTGTCAAAACAAAAGGGCAAATTTAATAACAGTCTTCAAAGATAGAAATACAAACCTGTCTTTTTCTCTCAACAGGTGATCGAGACTCATGTATCTTATAAAATATCTTAAAAAACCAGACCTCATGATAGCAAAGCTAAACGTATCAAAATAAGAACGAGCAGGGATCTACAGTTCCCCGCCCCTGCTTACTGGTTTCGAGACCACTGCCCTCCACCACTTCCTGTAGGGAGATCTCTGCCCTGGAACACAGACTGCTCCAGTCGGGTTTCCCTTCCTTCTACTGTGCATCGAGCTCCTCACTTAGGGCTTTGGCCAAGACTGAGCCTCAGGCTTACAGTACTTGTACTCTTCTTCTGAAACCATGCTTTCTAGTCTGTTTCTCAGATTCAAACAGTTCCCTTTAGTCAGACTCTTGCTTGGTTTTTGAGACAGGGACTATATGGTCCTGGTTGACCTAGAACTTTTTTGTTTTGTTTTGTTTTTTTGTTTTGGTTTTTCGAGACAGGGTTTCTCTGTGTAGCTTTGGAACCTGTCCTGGATCTCACTTTGTAGATTAGGCTGGACTCGAACTCACAGATTCGCCTGGCTCTGCCTCTGAGTGCTGGGATTAAAGGTGTGCACCACCACCACCACCACCTGGCTGACCTAGAACTTTCAGAGACCCACTTGGCTCTGTCTCTGTGGGGGGGCTGGGATTAAGGGCGTGAATCACCACAATTAGCCTAATTATCGTTTTTTTGTTGTTGTTGCTTTTTTTTTTTTTTTTTTTAAAAGGGAAACAGGGTCTCATTACATAGCAGAGTTGGCCTTGAACTTTCTAGGTATCTGGCCACCACACTCATCCCAGATGTTTCTATGTTTCTCTCTCTGTCTCTGTCTCTCTCTCTTTTCCGAGACAGGGTTTCTCTGTGTAGTTTTGGTGCCTGTCCTGGATCTCACTCTGTAGACCAGGCTGGCCTAACTCACAGAGATCCGCCTGGCTTTGCCTCCTGAGTGCTGGGATTAAAGACGTGCGCCACCACCACCCAGCCACCCAGATGTTTCTCTTGATGTACAAAAGCTTTCTAAGTTTGATGCATTCCCAATGTGCTGAGGAACTTTTTTTGTTCTGTGACTTGTGTCACAGTTCTCTTTATTAAAGCTTTCCCAAAGAAAATCTAGTTTTGATACCCAATAGAAACCTAAACACACCCAAATCAGAGCCTGTTCTTTCTGCTATAAACTCCTTAATTCACGTCTATAAACTCCTTAATTCACGTCAGAACAACAAACAAGGAGTCTCCATGACAAGAAGTGATGCCAGGTGAGGCGGCTTCCAGCTGCAATCCCAGCACTTGGGACTCGGAGGCAGAACTACCCTGAGTTCAAGGCTAGCCTGAGTCACAGGTTAAGAAAGCTCAGAACCAAGAAAGAAAAAGTGAGAGGGACAACATTTTAATTAAACGACAGGAAATTAATTCCAACAGGGAAATCCCAGTGAGATTTCCTGCCTATATGGTCTAGGACATAACTTAGCTTTCAGGTCTACATGGCATCATGTATTTGTTCAGCAGCAGCTAATGTAGCAAGAAATCAGACTTTCCTCTGCTTTTAAACAAGACAACAATGGAAGAAAAACCATGTATGGGCCAGGTATGGTGGCACAAGTTTGCAATCTAGCTTGGCAAGGCTAAAGCAGACTGTAGCCCAGGCTATCCTGGATCTACAGACAGATGATGCCCCAGTGCTGAGGACTGAACCAGGGGCCTCATGCCTTCTAGGCAAGTACTTTCCTTTCTCAATAAAAAAAAAAACACAGCAAGCCTTGTGGTACGATGCTCCAAGCTTGTAACTCCAGCACATGGAAGGCTGAGACAAGAGGATTTCTGCACATTTGAGGCCAGTCTGGACTATATAGCAATACCCTGTCTCAAAACAAACAGTAAGTACTATGAAGTGGATCTTCAGTGTTTGATGACTAGAAACTGCCACGCTAAACTATTAAAGGCTCAAGTGTTATCAGGGCAATTTCTTGTGGTCAGAGATAGGTAGAGCACCTGCCCAACATGTATAAAGCCCTGGGTTCAACCCCCAGCATTGGAAAGATAAAAGCAACAGTCCAGGCATGGTGGCACACACCTTTAACCCCAGCACTTGGGAGGCAGAGGCAGGTGAATCTCTGTGAGTTTCAGGACAGCCAGAGCTGGTACACAGAGAAACCCTGCCTCAAAAACAAACAAACAAACAAACAAACACAAATAAAAACAATAATGTTCTGTTATAGCATTCTGTGGCCATACCTTTCTTTCCTTTAATTTTCCTTCTTTTATTTTTTCTCTCAAGACTTGGTAGTTCAGGGGAAGATCCATCCTGAAGAGAAAGAAAATTGAATATTGACTCTATAAAGGACATGCAGGAGAGGGACAAAAAGAACGCGTTTAAAGATAGTCATACGTTACCTTTTGCTACTGCTATCATCTGAGAGGACAACAGAGGCCTTGTGCACAACTCAACCATTAGCTGACTTAATGTTTCTAATAAAAAGTCCAAGATCAAAGTACTTTCTGGTATTAGATGTAGTAAAAGCCCATGTGCTCAGCCTTCCATCTAGGCAAAATGACACGTAGATGGGACAGGCAGAGCCAATGACATTTTAATTGATTTTTTTTCGTGGCCTAGGTTCCACTCTAAATTTCCATAGAAAACCTTTCCAACAAAAGCTAAACCACCCATAAGGCAAACCTCAAGATAATGGCTTTTCAAAAGGGTACATCTCAAGCTTCAAGTATATTTAAACTCACCTAACAGTATCTCCTCTGGCTTAGAGAAGCAGAATCAGGGCTTGAAGCAGATCTAAATCTGTTCATTGCTTCAGCTTTGAAGGGGAGGTGGTACCAGATTACAGACAGTATGACCACTAGCAGCTTTCTTTTCAGAAGGGACCTTGGGACAAGGATGTCACCACCTCCACCACCATCATCAGGTAGAGAGGAGCAAAGTGCCTTACGGGATCAGATTGGATGACCTCAGGCAAAAGCCAATTACAAAGACTAAAACACTGTCACACACGATTATGTGTGCACTCTAATACTATCAAATCTCTTCAGCGTTAAGCCTTTCAGCTTAACCATGAATCCAACATTCACACAGGCCCTGCAAATGCAGCAGTGCCAAGTGCCTCCATACAAACAGATTAAATGACATCTGAAGATGTGACCTGTCCTTGGTAAGGTGAACCACTGCTGACAGACTAGTTCTAGAGATGACTTCACATTTTCCTGGTACTGTACATTGCTATCACATTACATCTAGTTTAGTGGAGCTACTCAAGTAAGAGAACCCACAAGGATAAAGTTAAGAGTCTTATACTTCTGCTCCAGAGCAAAGGAAACCACACCCGATGCCCAGTAACAATCAGTTGAGCCTCTCTTATCAATCACCAAGTTGTCACACAGCATGGGAATCATCGACCTACCCCGGTGGCTCTTCGCTTCTTTCTAACACTGTGACCATCGTTTTGCTCCGCTCCAGAGGTACAGCTACTGTCAGTGGCTGCATCTGCTAAGCTGGAGACTGCATGAACTGAAGACGCATTTGATGAGAGTGAGTTCCCTTCTCCACTGCTCTCCTGGGCATGGCACTCCAACGATGGTGTAGACCTCTCCTGGCTGTGCAGGTCTCTGGCCGAATGCATGAAAGGTATTATGTGATCAGATGGTAACTGTGCACTATGTCGCCTTTGGGTAGGAATGTTTCCAGCCCTTTCACCTGTTCTGACAGAGGGAGTCAGAGGTGCCACTTCCTGTTCAAGATACATGGCTGCCTTTTGACTCTGGGCAGCACTCAATGTGTTGCTAGGTGAAATAATATGCTGGGGTTCATTTTCTTTGCCGGTACCTTCCTCACTAAAGAAGCTATACACAGGAGCCCTGTCCATGATCACACTGCTTTCAGAAAGGCTTCGCTTTCTTGCCAAGCCAGAGGATGAAGAAATGGAAACACCTTCCCACTGGAATCCTTCCAGTCTGGACAGATCAGGTTCCTCATCTAAATCCAAGACTTCTTGTTCATTTTGAACCAAAGGTACCATTTCTATGCCAAACCTTTAAAAAGGAAGAAAAAAGAACCAATCAGATGTGGTTGGGTGTGGAGCACCGTTTAATGTGCCGGGTTTCATTACACAAAGGTTACAGAGGACAGTTCCTGCTGTCAAGGAGTGTACCCTCTGACAAGGGTTCCAGAAAAAGTAAACAAATACTTCAGTGTCACAGGCACTAAATCAGAACTGTACACAGCTTCGAGAGTACAAGTGAGCTAGTAACAACTGGGTCCCCCCACTCCCCTCAAATAGAGCTCCTTTTCTACAATAAACATTTGAAAAGCAAAGAAACCACTTTACCAAGCATTCACAACCACTAAGCATGACTCTAAGCTTCCTACTTTACCACATCATGCACTATTCAAAAGGCCTAAGAAAGAAAAACAAGACAAAAAGATCAACAAGAATAGTAAAGACCCTGGGCCTGGAGGGTTACACTTACATTGCTGCAAAATTATGATTCTTCAAGTAGCAAACATATATTGAACACTCCTTGACCACTCTGAACAGTACCTTAAAATGTGACAAGAGCTTAAGAGAAAGCATTCTGTGATCCTCACTGAAATATCCAGAGTGCATAAAGAAAGGTATCACGAGCTGAGTCACAGGTAGTAAGAGCAGTCACATTTAAAAATTTTACTACTGGTTCCAAACATTAAGATTCAAAGGAAGATACCAAGTTCTAGTCCATTTAAACCAAAGTGACAGATTTCTGATGGCATTTTCCTAGGTCCATAGTTAGTTTCTCAGGTGGGGCCCCATCGTAACTGCATTGTGAGGAAAGACTATCACATGTGTAAGACAGGGTCAGTCACTGATACTGAATTAAAGCAGACATCTACAATTGATATTTTCGGCAAACATTTAATTCAGCAGAACAATAACTCTCTTTTAGTCACGGCCAAAGGGTGGTAACCTTTAAAAGAAAGCAAGGACAGATACTGAAGGAGGCACACACCTGGGTAAACCTTTGCCCAGCTCTTGCTTTTTCTTGGTTACATGTTGAATGACCTGTTCCCAGTTGACATTTCTCCTTGATGCATTTAGAATCTGTCGTAGGGTTGGCTTAAGCCCAGACTCCTTCTCTGTTTCATTCTTTCGGTGGCCACTAATATTTCGAATACGTCGAGCACTATTGAGATTTGGCTCTGGAAGATGTGTTCCAGTTTTGGTCTTCAGACTAATGTGCCGGGTCAGATCTCTCTGGAGTGAGGCGGGAAAACCAAGTTTACTTAGTTCGGGAAGGAGTGTGCCTGGGGGCTGATTATTAATATCTTTTTGAAGCTCTGCATCCAAGCTAGTGCCCTCGAAGCTTTCTGTTTCAAAAGGTCCATCAGATTTAACAAGGTTGTTATCCTGTGCATCTTCCAGAGAGGTCTTCAAGTCTAGCAGTAAGCCAGTGTGTGGACCAGCTGCTGCTGTCACTTGGAACTCAGCCTCCTTCTGGGGAACTGTGGAGTTATGGGGGGAGGTGGAAAGGTTCCCAGATGTTCCCAGGATCTGGTTCCCTTGTTCCTTATCCACAGGGTGCGTGCTACAGGACACAGTCTCTGTAGTTGCCAAAGCCACAGCTTCACTTTTGATACCGTGCTTTTCTGGATCAGATGTTGCACTATTGTTTTCAGCTGAGTGTGCCTGAAACTCAACGTTCACAGAGTCTTCGGTTGACTCTTCTACACTCCTACTTTCTTTTGCATGGCTCTCAGGCCGTTTGGACTTGCTAACAAGTGGCTTTCGCAGTGCTTTGGAACACTGGAGCGCCTCCTGGGTTTTCTGTGATGTGTCATTTAACTTCTCATCAGGGTCTTTTTCAGTGCCTGACACAGTTTTACTCCCCTTTAAAACAGGAGGACCTAAACCATGTGACTTGGACGTGCAGGAAGAACCATGGCTACCTTCTGAAGGGGATTTGTTCAAGAGACGTGAGCGATCTCCAGGAGAAAAAGATTTTGTTTCATTGTTTTTTGAGCGGTTCTTTAAATTATGCTTATGAGGGCCTGATTTAGGAGTTGGAAGGAGCGGGGACTTTAATAATGGAATCTTATTTGACTTACGATGTGGTTCAGACTGTTTAGTAATGGGGCAAGCTCTCACCACCTCATAGAAAGCAGTGACATCAGGAACGGCTTTGTGATTGGGAGATCCAGGATGTACTTCCTTTTGTGTTTTGAGCATTGGGGGAGTACCTGTCTTATCAATCGGTTCTTGCATGCCTGCAGTTATTAAGCTAAAATTAAAGAGAGGCTTCTCTATCGCTTCTGACGTGCTGCCTGTGACCTCCTTCAGGGCTGACTGTAAATCTGGAGTCTTCTGGGCAGGGTAAGGCGCCCAGCGGCGGAACTTTTCCCGAGCTATGTTGGCACTCTTTCCGTTAATTTTTGAGACTGCTGTGTCTGTCTGTTTAGTCGTCTGACTTTCTCGCTGCTCAAAATTGAACTCGAGTAAGCCTTCCGCCGCAGCAAACTTCTCCGCTGCGAACCCCTCGGAAGGACTTCGGTATTTACCGGCTTTGTCACTGTCTGGCCACTGCCACTTGTGCCTCTCTTGGTTGTACTTGCTTGGCTTATTGGACTTCTTGCTCCACACCTTGGTCATGTCTTCCACTTGGTAGTTAGAATTTCTGTTTCTGCCTTGTTGAAATTTGTCCCCAGGGCCATTGTAATTCCAACTATTTGTACCACGTACACTGGATTTCCAGTTTCCGTTACTGCTCTTCCCGTGCCAGCTGGAAAAGCCACCTGCTCCTTCAGAATGCCAGCTGGAATTCCTTCCTGTACCGTTATAATTCCAGTCCACCATTCCACTGTTCGAATGCCAGCCTCCTCCAGAATTACTATGATTATGGAACCAATTTGAAGAACCTCTTGGAGCACCTTTATGCCACCCAGAACTTCCTCTTGGCCCACCACTATTCCTCAAGGAATGTGGAAAGCTACTTTTCCTAGTATTACTAAAGCCATCCTTTTCCCATTTCCAGTCCCACTGTGGAGGTCCACGATGAGGCCTTGCTGGCTGATTATAGCTCTCTCTGTCTTGGTAAGGGATTCGGTCTTCGCGTCTCCACTGGGGTTGCCTGTCATCCGAGTTTATTTCTTGGCTGTTACTGGAAGGCTCATCTTGTCTGAAAGAAAAACAGTTTGTCATTATGGATTTAATGAAATTCTTTTATATTCTTCTTTTAAAGGCATAACAAACCCAAACTCTCCCTCTCATTTCTTCTTAGATTACAGAATGAGAACCATTTTTATTTCTGGTGGTTGCTTTTACACCTGTAACCTAAAGACCATCTTCCCCTTCATCCTAGAAATATTAAAAATGGACACATTTACACTATCCTCCTTCTCTTGCTTCTGTTGGTTTTTTTTTGGGGGGGGGGGGGTTAATGTTCTAGAATTTTGTTCCTATTATTCTTAGCATTTTTACGTAATGCGGCTCTTTTCAAAATAAGAACGGTAATATTTTGTGGTTAGGATTATTGCTAATTAATTTCATGTTCAGTCAGTGACCATGCATGATTTCTCCAGGAGCAGGTTCTTATTGAAAAATCTACTTTTTAACCTACTTTAAGTGGTAAGATCACACTTTTCGTGGATACCTTCATTATTAAGTAGCCATCATGGCTGTTGTAGTGTAAAAAAACATTTATATACAGTTCCTGTTTGGAATAGGCTTAGGATCGAGCTGAAATAGTATATTAAGTCACAAACAGGAGTCAAACAGCACAGGCCAAATAAGACTTCCCATAAGGAGCTACAAAGAGCTGAAGAGCTGGAGGCATGATACAGAGAACCTACAGCTGTCCACGCTGCTCACACCACACAGGGAGCCCACAAGAAGGAGTCCCTATAGTGTCACAGCAACATGCAAAGCCACTCTTCTCTACAAACTGCTGGTGGCGTGTCTAACATCCCCAGCATGTGAGAGGTACTCAAAACACCAGGAAATGAAGTGAGCTAAAATCCACTTTTTTCCTGCTAAGTACTTTATTTGGATTACCTCAATGAACTTGGATAATCCAGAGGCATATACTTACTACTTTTTAAATGGAATGGCTCATGTTCAGAGAGGCTGAGTCACACAAACACAAAAGGCAGAGCAAACCCTGAACCCTGACTGCCGATTTTATACCAACCACTTAGGCCTTGATACAGTAAAAATATCACAACAGTTGTAGTTGAGTTTCTTTCTCTGAACTTGACTTAGGGCTGGAGAGATGGCTCAGCAGTTAAGAGAACTGGCTCTTCTAGGGGAACTGGGGTTCAATCTCCAGCACCCACATGACAGTTCATTACCATCTGTAACTTTGGTGCCAGGGGATCTGACATTCTCTTCTGACCTCCATAGCTCCCAGGCATGCAGTGGTGCCTAGACATGCACACACCTATACATATAAAATAATAAAATCTTAGGCTGGCCATGGTGATGCACACCTCTAATCCAAAGCATTGGGAGGCAGAAGTGGGTGGACCTCTGTGAGTCTGGGACTAGCCTGGTCTATGTAGTAAGCTCCAGGCTAGCCAAGGCTACATAGTAAGACCCCACCTCAACAAACAAAAAACTAAAACAAAAACCACTGACTTATATTTTAAAAACTGACCTTAATTGGCTTTTTAAAAAAATAAAAAGAACACTGATTGATTGACTGTGTGTGTGAGCATGGCACGGTGCATGTGTGGAAATCAGAGAACAATTCATGGGAGTCAGTTCTCTCCTTCCATCATGTGGGTTTTGGGGATTCAATGTAGGTTGTTGCTAGGCTTAGCCGTAAGTTCCTCTACACACAGAACCATCTTCACAGCTCTTTAGCTTGCTTTTTGAGAAAGGGTTTCTCTGTGTAGCCCTGGCTGTCCTGGAACTCAGAGATCCGCCTGCCTCTGCCTTCCAAGTGCTGGGATCAAAGGTGTGCGCCACCACAGTCTTGCTATCTTGATACCCCTTAACTGGCCTTTAATGCCTGTAGTATGCTGAATGAAAATCAGTTCCTTTTTCACAAGATAAAATTAAAAATTCATCTAGGCTGACATGGTAGTACTTGCCTGTACTATTTTATAGAACTATGTCACCACAGGGGCATAGAAGACCAGTAACTGTGATATCAGTGTCTAATTTTAGCCTTGGATAATGTTTAATCATTTACATAGCTAAGCTTTAGTAATAGTTTTGTTGTTAGTTGTTAGAAATTAGTGTCCTATATCTGGCAGTGGTGGCGCACGCCTTTAATCCCAGCACTCGGGAGGCAGAGGTAGGCCGATCTCTGAGTTCAAGGCCAGCCTGGTCTACAGAGTGAGTTCCAGGACAGCCGGGGCTACACAGAGAAACCCTGTCTCAGAAAAACAAACAAACAAACAACAACAAAAAACCCCAACAACAAAAACACACACAACCCCTGCCCAAAAAGAATGCACTATTCCTAAAACAGAAGCACAGACTACAGCTGTGCTGTGGTCATGAGAACGGCCTCAGAAGAACTAAGCAACCCGAGGGTTCACAATCATGTCGCTATGGGTATTTTAAGACTAAGAAAGTCTTCTTCAAGGACTTAAAAAAAAAAAGTTAACATATAGGATAAAAGTATTTATTTCCTACCTATATTTAAATCTCTAACATAAAAAAGGTGAGAGTAGGTCTAATATTCAAGAACAACCTTTAAAAATTTAGAGTTTGAAATTTTCTCATCATATGTTAGGACTTTAGAAACTACTGCACTTCATGCATTGTTCTGGCATATATTTCGCCTCATTAAGTAAGTGCCTTTAGGCCAAAGCTAGGTGTGGTAGCACACACCTGTAATTGCAGCACCTTAGGGGATAGAGACAAGTTCAGAATCATCTTTGGCTATGAACAAGCTGGAGACTAGCCATGGTTACATGACTGCCTGGCTCATTTAAAAACAAACAAACAAACAAACAAAACTTAAGGCCATAAAATCAGTTAAATAAGGCCATAAATGCCTAACACAAATACATAAACACAGGTATAAATTTAGGAAGTACAATTAGGGAACTTATATTGCTCAAATAATTTTGACATTGTCAAATTTAAAATATTAATATTTATAGAAATACCCAGAGTGAACTGGACACTGTGTAGTCACTAGAACTCCAAAGGTACAATTCAAATTTGGCAG
The DNA here is from genome assembly GCA_902168415.1 of Peromyscus melanophrys. Lineage (NCBI taxonomy): Eukaryota > Metazoa > Chordata > Mammalia > Rodentia > Cricetidae > Peromyscus > Peromyscus melanophrys. The sequence goes on from CABHPR010122891.1 coordinate 40,498, forward strand.
AAGCACCATGCTAATTTACAAGAGTTAATCCTTTCCCCTAAGGGATATTATTTGGGCAATAAAAAATATTTAATGAATAATATAAATGAATAGTAGATGAAATGTCCATTCGACAATGCTTATCTTACTCTACTTCTTTCTAGCAGAAAATTGGATACTAATAAAAACAGTTACACACACACACACACACACACACACACACACACACAGTGACTAGGACTATAGTTTTCAGGTTTATAACTCTATTAGTCAGCTTATCTAAAGACAAGACTGAGTTTAAGGACAGATAATATAGCAGTTCATTCAGGAAAGCATTTCATGGTCCTTAGTCTCCAGATAGCAAACTCAAACCAAATTTTATATTTAAGGTAAGATTAAGCTTTAGGCTCTTAAAGAAAGGCTTATTTTCAAATTTCAAATCATGGGGCTGGGAATGGAGCTCAGTTAGTAGAGGGCTTCCTTAGCTACACAAAGCCCTGGATAGTTCATCCCCAGGACGGACAAACTGTCTACATGAGACTAGCTCAAAAAACCCAAACAACATGACTTACCGACTTTGTTCTTTTCTTTTCTGTATTAACTGAACAAGTTCCTTGTCAAAATAATCTTCTTCTTCTTCTTCTTCCTCTTCCTTTCCACCATCTTCTCTTTCCTGGGCATCAACATTATCTTTGTGCAACTGGCCAGAAATGTGCTTTGCATATGCAGAGAGACCCACTTCTGTGACCCCGCACACTCGGCACTCATGACTACTGTCCCTAGGGAAAGAGGGAGATGAGGGACATTCAATTCTCCCCACTGGCATGGCACACTCACCAGATTGCTAGTTTCCTCTGAAAGGCACTGCACAATTGGACGCAGTGAAAAATTAGTGCTAATAAACATCAAGGCTCCTGTCATCACTTTTAATAAATTTGTTTCTAGATTACTCTGGAATAAATTTTAGATTCTTTTCCAGCAATCAAGAGGCAATACACTTCAGATTAACGGGATTTAGGAGAAATCTTCTTGAATTGCTGTACTTAAAATCTTGCCAGAGGAAACATGGTGAAGGGAGGCAGGGCAGGGGGCTCAGAGCAAACACACGCTGCTCTGGGGCACACCCATGGTGCCAGCTGCACTCAGAAAGTCTGGTGACAGCACTTCCATTTAATCTCCAGCTCTAAGCATTCTTCCAGTGACGACTGGGGGTGGAGCAAAGAGGAGGGGTGCAGCCAATCTCAACTGGGTAACTAAATTGGAACAGCTGGCGTTCTGCCTGGAATGTGAAGATTCCGGACCATGGCAAATGACAGAAGAAGTCCCAGCAAATGTTCTTAGTCTGGATGATACATGTGACACATTCTGCTTCAGCAGGGCTTATTTTCAAGGGAACGGAAAACATGTCAGATGTAGGAAGTTAACAGCTGTGTAGGCAAATGTTTTCTCTCAAGTTTCAGAAAATGCTGCAGTCCAGATACAAGCAAAACTGGCTTTTCCCTAAACCTGGTGACTGGTTTGCTTCTGTTTGCTTTTCTTTTACTTGACACAATGGCAAATCCCAGATTTGGCCAGTCTTAACAAGCAAAATCTTACATCCTTCTTCAGACTTGTAGCATATCAATAATTTAACTGCTTTTGAGCTTCCTGCAATCCTTTGATTATGTCAGCTGTCCATGCAGGCACTAATGAGAACCATGCAAACTGTGGCTGTCCAATAATTCAAACGTAATCCAGGATCTTACGTCGTGGGTTTACAGTAGTGATGAAATTTATATGCTTACACCCATCTGTGTCTACATCTATCTACCTATATAAATCACCACAGACACATACCATGAAACACAGCCACTCACCCCCCCTCCTTTTTAAACATATACCCAACCAAAATAAGCAGAATTGATGTTAATTAACAGAGGTCCTAGAAACTGAGCACTTCATTTACTAGAAGACAGTTTCTGTTACAGATCACCTGAATGTCCATTTAAAGTAAAGCAAAACAAAACACACACCTTACCAAGCAGTTACTAAATGCCAAGCACAACACTAAGTTACTCAGAGTTACAAACTATAAAACCTCAAACAATGCCTGGTACATTTTAAAAAGCAATACTGGGGTTGGGGAGATGAGACCACTTTCTGCTTTCCCAGAGGAACCACGAGCTCTATGGGGTCTGACACCCTTTTCTGGCCTCTGTGGGTTCATACACGGCATATATTTACATAAATATACATTTGCACACATATGAAAAATACATCTCAGTGGGGAAAAGCAATACTGTTGGGCTGGAAATGTGTCACAATGGCAGGACATGTACCCAGTGCAGGCACAAGGGACGAGGTTTGGCCTGCAGCAAAAGAGTGTCATTGAGTTCAAAGCCAGCCTAGTCTTTCAAAGCTGTAGACCAGCCAGGGCCACTGTCTCAAAAAGGGAAGAAAGAAAAGAAAGAGAAGAAAGAGAAGAAAGAGAAAGGAAGGAAGGGAGGGAGGGAGGGAGGGCGGGAAGAGGAGGAGGAGGAGAAAGAAGAAGAGGAAGAAGAGGAGGAAGGAGAAGAGGAGGAAAACCAATAGTTTCTTCTTTTAAAAAAATATTTATTTATCTTATGTGCATTGATGTTTTGCCTGCTTGTCTGTGTGAAGGTGTCAGATCCCCTGGAACTGGAGTTACAGACAGTTGTGAGCTGCCATGTGGGTGCTGGGAATTGAACCCGCACCCTCTGGAAGAGCAGCCAGCGCTCTTAACTGCCGAGTCATCTCTCCAGCCCCATTACTGCTTCTTATATTGGACGAATCTCTAAAAATCTAAAAATGTAGAGAATTTAAACTTTTTTTTGTTTATTTTGTTTAAAATGCTAACAGTTTAAAATTTTTAAATGAGCTGAGCAGTAGTGGCTCATGTCTTTAATCCTAGCTCTGGGAGGCAGAGACAGGCGGATCTCTGAGTTCGAGGCCAGCCTGGTCTACAAAGTGAGTTCCAGGACAACAAGGACTAAACAGAGAAACCCTGTCTTGAAAAACCCAAAAAAAAAAAAAAATTAAATGGGAGTTCTGATGAGGTTCTCTAAAAATATCAATTGGCTACCCTGAGTTCAATGTTCTAATTCCTACAATACTTTAATGCAGTATTTACGAACTGCATCTGCATATTTAAAGATTAAACACCACCAGGTGTAGTGGCACACAACTTTAAATCCTAGTACTCTGGAGGTAGAGGCAAGTGGATCTCTGTGAGTTTAAGACCAACCTGACCTACATAGTGAGTTCTAGGCCAGCCAGGGCTACATAGCAAGACTTTGTCAAACAAACAAACAAACAACAACAACAAAAAAGGAAGAATCATTCTCTACTTTCTCCAGCTTATCAAGAATAAAGTTCTCTGAGACAACTAGATTGAGGCTAGTTCACTAGGATGGTATTAACTTGTAATAGCAAGCAAGCATCTCATGGCAACACCGACAGTTTAAAATAGAAACAGAAATCTGTTCACAATGGGCAGCACCAGAAGCCTCTGGAGACTATAAGTCAAACACCGTCCATACACTATGACCAAAATCTAAGCCAACTTGGTTTTTAGTTAGAAAATCATTTTGTCTTCATCTGTGTTTCTACTTAATGTGTAAAATGCTAAACTGGATGTTGCCATACCAGTGGCCTCTTTCTATTGGAGACTTTCATACTACCTCTTAATTTTTCCAAAATTGCTGATTAAGACTTTATAAAATGCAGAGAAATTTTTCTTAGGTTCAAGCCATCAATACCCCTCTTTTGAATTCTTCACTAATAACTGGTTTAAAAACTTTGCATAAACATATAATTATGGACAAAATGTAATGCTTTTGTGTCATAGCTAACAAAGGCAATAATTTTCCTTAGGGTGTTTGAAGGGCCCAAATTAGCTTCATCCTGTCACCACACAATTTCCCCTCCTGTACAAAAGGCAGTCTTAAGATACTCCATGCATAAGCCTTTCCTTATTAAGCTTGCCCTAACTAAACCACAACAGCTGCTTGATAAATAAAGGCTCGAGTCTTTGGTAGCTTCTATCTGGAGAAACTGCTTATATTACACACCTACCCCATGTCCCTAATTAGAAACCAAAGAAAGCCGCGCGGCAGTGGTGGCGCACGCTTTTAATCCCAGCACTCGGGAGGAAGAGCCAGGCGGATCTCTGTGAGTTCGAGGCCAGCCTGGGCTACAGAGCGAGTTCCAGGACAGGCACCAAAACTACACAGAGAAACCCTGTCTTGAAAAACCAAAAAACAAACAAACAAACAAACAAGCAAGGAAACTGACCAATATGGTCAAGCTTACCTTCAAAACTGAATATAAAAACTTAATAAAGTATAATTCTTTACAAGATCATAACTAAAAAGTAAAGTTCAGCTCTAAGCACAGTAATTAGACATGAAAATCCAGAAGAAATGGTCATATGTTGAGGCTAACAGGGAAAAGGAATAAACAGCATCCATGAGTATTTGTCTCTAAGGCATAAAACAGTTATGACTGTCCTTAAAATAATGCTCCAACTCAATAAATGATTTTTGAGACTTCATGTGATTTTTCAAAATCTGATTAGCTGGTTTTTCATGCTATTTATTTGTTATGGGCTGGCCACTTGTTACGGCTACACCTAGCATATGAGGAAACCTGTACAAATGTGTTCCCCTCTAAATAAAATGAGTTAGGGTGGTCAAGATGGTATTTACAGGAGAAAAAGAAGTTACAGAGCACCACATAATCCACATGTGGTCCAGTTACTCAAGACAGAGCAAAGCATGTGTATAGATCTCAAACTGGGAATGCATATAAAGTTTGGGTAGATTGACAGCAAGATGGAATGGGATTTTATTAAAGAAGAATGAGGTAAATAGACTTACTTTCATTTTTTTTTTCTCTTTGAGACAGGGCTTATCTATGTATCTCTGGCTGTCATGGAGCTCGCTATGTAGATCAGGCTGTCCTCGAACTCACAGAGATCCTCCTGTATCTACCTCCTGAGTGCTGGGATTAAAGGCATGTGTCACACCACACCTGGCCCACCAGACTTACTTTCTATGATCCTATATTTGTTATCATCTGAATCTTATATAAAATTTGTTTTTTAAAAAGTTTTAGGGGAAGCTAGGGAGATATCTCAGCAGTTAAGAATGTTTACTGAATTTCCAGAGGTCCAATATCCATGTCAGGTTGCTCACAAGCACCTGTAACTCCAACGTCAGGGGAATTCAACATCTCTGGCCACCACAGACACCTGTATTCATGTGCACAGTCATATGCACATGTACACACATGCTTGAAAATAATAAAAATAAACCTTTACAAATAATAGCTTTAGGAGGCTGAGTGATGGCTCCTGGGGCACTCCCACGAGTCCCTCCTCTCTTCCAATTCTAATCCCCCAGTCTCACCCCCAGATCTGTAGCAGCCCACATGCTGGCCTCTCCTTCCTCTCTGCCTCCATTCCGAGGAGTCTACACAGATCCTGGTGGCACATCCAGCTTTCCTCCCTCCTGTGAACCTTCTCAGCAACTAGCTCATCCCCATTTCTTAGTGTCAACTTCCAATACCTAGAAACACGTTCTACCCTGGAACCTTCAGTGATCACACCTGGCAGATCTAAGAAGCATTTCCTACCAGGAAACCCACTGCCACCACACTCTCCTAAGAACCAGAAAGGGCAACAGAAACCAAGGAACAGAACATACACCCAACAAAAACAAGTCCAGATATCAGCACCTACAGTTAGTCATTCCAAACCCAGATGCCGAGATACCAGCATAAAAACACAGCAACAACCAGGACAATATGTCTCCCTCTACCAGAGCCCAGCAACCCTACCACATCAGGCCCTGAGTAACACAGCTGAAGCGCAAGACAAAGACTTCTAAATAGCTATTATGAATATGTTCAAGATCTTCAAAAGGAAATGAACAAATCCATAAATGAAAACACAAACAGTGGAATGAAATGAAACAGTTCAAGACATGAAAGAGGAAATAGAATCCTAAAGAAAACCCAAACTGAGGGAAAGCTAGAAATGAAGTTTAGGAACTTGAAAACAAACCTCTGAGGCAAGCTTCACCAGCAGAATATAAGAGACGAAGAAAGAATCTCAGACATTGAGGAAAAGAAAGAAGTGGATGCCTTGGTCAAAGAAAATGTTAAGTCCACCAGGGAATCTGGAATAGTATGAAAAGACCAAATCTACAATAAGAATACAGGAAAGAGAAGAAAGCCAGGTCAAAAGCTCAGAAAATATTTTCCACAAAATAACAGCAGAAAATCTCCCCAACCTGAAGGAGGTGGTGTCTGTCAGGTACAAGAAGCATACAGAACACCAAATAGAACAGACAGAAAAAAGAAGCTTCCCACAACACATAGTAATCAAAATACTAAGTGTACGGAATGAAGAAAGAATATTAAAAGCTGCAAGGAAAAAAGACCAAATAATATATAAAGGCAGACCTGACTTCTGAATGGAGATTTTAAAAGTCAGAAGGGCCTGGATAGATATTTATACATGGCCCTAGACTACTATACCCAGCAAAACTTTCAACCACAATAGCTGAAGGAAGGAAGGCACTCAACTAACTCTAAAAGCAAATTTAAGCAGTGTCTATCTACAAACCCAGCTCTACAGAAGGCACTAAACAGAATATTTCGCCCCTTTTATTTTATTGCCACTAAGCATAACCATTACACATTACAGACCCAGGCGAAGAAGAAATCATTAGCATTTATATGCTAATGATATGCTAAAGTCTAATAATAGCATATTAATTTACAGACACAAGATAAACTTGTAAGACTTACAATAAAGTTAACACATTAATGTCAAATAATAAGATGGCAGCTTCACAGAAACTTTAACTATTATTCATGGAGTAAAATATAATTTATATTTCTGGGTTTACAAATGTTACCTTTATCTAATCTCTACTTCAAATCCACATTAGTCAAGAAAACACAGAAAAAAGACATGGAATATACATATATACCACATTTTCTTTTTAAACTTTTTAAAAATACCTTAAGCTTTAAATTATTAACAGAACATTCTCAAAAACACTTAAGGTCTTTTATTTGGTTTTGCAGACATTAATAAGCTTCAGCATAGCTTAGCAAGTTGTGGATTTCCTAGGCTATTTCAGCAAGACTAGGGGTTTACAGCACAGCATACTATTAATTTGGCTAAAGCAAAAATATGGAAAGTACTAGCTGTAAGGCCACTATGCAGGGATGAGCCAGTGTGTGAGAAAGCCTGCTCAACTTTGTTAAATCTACTTGCCTGAGTTGCTATGAATTCTGCCCATATGCAGAAACGAGATGCACAAAGGTACCAGGGTTTATCATTTAAATGCCAAAAATCTACTGTTATTAATTCTAAACAATGATTCAATGCCACCAGACAACAGTCATCATGATGGATTATTACAAAATAAGCAGGCAGGCAGCATTAGCACTTAGACCCCCACATTAGCCAATTTATGGAAGAGAGCTGTTCTTATTACCTGCCCTTCAAGTTCTCAAGTTCCCTGTGATGCAACATGCTCCGCATGTGTTCGTCCATCTCCTTCAAAACAACAAAACAAAGCAAATTAACCAAGGGGACTGTTGGGGATGGGGTGGGTAGAGTTCCTCTGTAGATATTCAATTAACAATCTGGATTCAAACTTCTTGAGCCAAAAAATTTTGTGATTACTTTTCTCAATTTAAAATCCACATTGGTTCCACAATAAATAACTATCTGGCTGTATTTCATGCTTAATTTTGTTTTGTGGGGTAGGATCTCAGCCCAGGCAGCCCTTGAACTCATTATGTAGTTGAGAATGACCTTGAATTTCTGGTCCTCCTACCTCCATCTCCAGAGCTAGGATTATAGGTGCACATCACCATAGCTGGCTACCATTTTTAAAAAGTAACTTTTAGGTATTTTAAGTGGTTTCCCAAAATGGTTAGACATATTGGCCTTAGAAGGGAAAAGACTTTTTTTTTTAAAGGTTTACTTATTTATTATGTACACAGTAGTCTACCTTCATGTAGGCCTGCATGTCAGAAGGGGGGGACCAGATCTCATTATAGATAGTTGTGAGCTGCTGGGAATTGAACTCAGGACCTCTAGAAGAGCAGCCAGTGCTCTTAACCTCTGAGCTATCTCTCCACCCCCCACCCCGCCAAGGGAAGACTTAGGAATGAATAATACAGGTTAGATTCTATATCATTATAAAGAATGTACTAGAGTTTGGGGGGAGGGTAGCAGTCAGGTTTGGTGTTCATGCTGTAATCTCAGCACTTGGTGAAAGCCCCACAACCTACCCATCATACCACCAGGGATCATCAGTCCCAGCACTTGGGAAGAAAAGGCAGAACCACTGCCAGTTTGAGGCCAGCCTAATCTACACAGGGAGTTCTAGTTCATCCAGGTCTACATAAAAACACCAAAGACCCAGCAGGAGGATGGCCTGGCAGGTCAGGGCACTTGCCACTGAGCCTGATGACCTGAGTTTGATCCTTGGAGGTCACATGGTGAAAGGAGAGAGCCTATCTTCACATGCACACTATGGTATACAAGTGCACAAGCATGCACATGCAGGCACACAAATGGACACACACACACACACACATATAGACACAAAATGTTTTTACAAGTCTTTCAAATCACTTAGCTTCTAAAACTATTTGGCTACTTTATGTTTATTTGGTACATGTATATGTTCATGTTGGTGTGCACATGTGCATTTATACACACACGCACAATACATATAAGTGTGCGTGATTGTGGAGGTCAAAGGCCAATATTGGACATTTTTCTTAATTGCTTTCTACTTCATTTTTAATTTTTTTAAAATGTGTGTATATGAGTGTGCATACATGTGAATGTAGGTGCGTGTTCAGGCTTTAGGATCCCCTAGAGCTGTAGTTAAGGTGATTATAAGCTGCCCAACATGGGTGCCTGGAACCAAACTCGGGTCCTCTGCAAGAACAGTATGTGCTCTTAACCACTTAGCCATCTCTCCAGGCCCTCCACCTTATTGAGATGATGTCTCTCAATAAAACGGAAGCTTACTAATTCAGCTAAGCTGCTGGCCAGTCTCTATGCTAAGATTGTAGATGTATCCTGCTGTCACTGGTTTTCTGTGTGTTAGGGATCCAGATTCAGGCCCTCATGTTTGCATGGGAAGCACTTTATTGACTGGGACATCCCTTGAGTCCCTATTTGTTTACTTTTATCTACATTCTTTCCTTACTCAAATGAAAGTTTCTCAAGAATAAGACTCTTATTTAAGGCCTGACATATAAGTTGTTAATAAACATTTGTTGAGACTGGATGATGGTGGTGCATGCCTTTAATCCCAGCACTCAGGAGGCAGAGGCAGGCAGATCTCTGTGAGTTCAGGCCAGCATGGTCTACAAAGAGAGATTGCTGTTACACAGAGAAATGAAAAACCGAAAACAAACAAAGAAACAAACAACAACAATAACAAAAAACCCCACATTTGTTGAATGAATATGGCTGGTAGGTATTAAAAAATAAAGCCTCAAAAAAAAAAAAAAGCCTCTCTCTTGGGAGCTGAAGAGATGGTTCAGTGGCTAAGAGCACTGGTTACTCTTCCAGCACCCACAGGGCACCACACAACCGTCTATAACTCCAGTCCCAGAGGATCTGGTGCCTTCTTCTGGCATCCTCGGAAACTACACGCATATGTTGCACAGATATACATCCAGGCAAAACACTTACCTACATAAAATAAATAAAAATCTCAAAAACTTTAAAAAGTAAACGAATAAAGCATCTCTATGGAGGTTTTTTAAAACAAACACACACACACACACACACACACACACACACACACACACACACACA
>CABHPR010122893.1:0-19720 GCA_902168415.1 Peromyscus melanophrys
GACTACACAGGGAAACCCTGTTTCAAAAACAAAACAAAACAAAAAAACAAAAAGAAAATGAAAGAATGGTGTTAAATCAACCTGACCTCAATGAAAAGGAAAGCCAATCCGTTTCCTGTGCATTATTGTATGTCAGCTACAGGTGAAAGACTATGAGATCCCCTATACACATCGGCATGGCAACCAGTGTTGTCTTCAAGGTGATAAATATTTTTTTAGACAACCATATTGCTGAAATTTATAGATACAGCTTGCCTGTGCTATAGAAGTCACTATCTCAGCAGAAGTCCTGGCCGCTTGGCTCCTAGAAAAGTTCTGACCCATCCTCTGCTGGTTTGAAAGAAAGTGGTCCCCAAAGGGAGTTGGCACTATTAGGTGACCTGGCCTTGTTAGAGGAAGTATCTCACAGTGTGGTGGGTGGGTGTAGCTAGAGTTTTCCCGCCTGGCCCACAGTCAGGACAAGTCTCTGTCACCGGCCAGTCCCACAGCTGCTCAGACCCAACCAAGTAAACACAGAGACTTATATTGCTTACAAACTGTATGGCTGTGGCAGGCTTCTTGCTAACTGTTCTTATATCTTAAATTAATCCATTTTTATAAATCTATACCTTGCCACGTGGCTTGTGGCTTACCAGTGTCTTCACATGCTGCTTGTCATGGTGGCAGCTGACAGTGTCTCTGCCTCAGCCTTCTACTTCCCAGAATTCTTCTCCTCCTTGTCCCGCCTATACTTCCTGCCTGGCCACTGGCCAATCAGTGTTTTATTTATTGACCAATCAGAGCAATTTGACATACAGACCATCCCACAGCAGGTGGGATTTCTTTGAGGTCTCTTTTTCTCAAGTTTCCCTCAGTGTGACAGTCAGTTCACTTCCTGTTGCCTGTAAGATGCAAGGACTCTCAGCTCCAGCACCACATCTGCCTATATGCTGCCATACTCTCCTTCATGATCACAATGGACTGAACCTCTAAAACTGTAAGCAAGCCACCTCAATTAAATGTTTTCTTTGTAAGAGTTGTCATGGTCATGCTGTCTTTTCACATCAATAAAAATCCAAACTAACACATCTCCCATACAGTGTTCTGTGAGCCTTGTGTAGGAGTTTTATTGTAGAAATATCAAATGGGGTTGGGCACTCTGTGGTCTGTAATTCTTCGCATTTTGACCAGTTGTGAATCTTTTGTTACCATTTGCTGCAAAAAGAAGCATCTTTGTTAATGTGTGAGAGTTACAACTGTGTGTGGTAATAAGGATAAAGGATAAGTATTTAAATTGCAATTAGGAATCATACAGGTTTATGAAAATGGCAGTAGTAGATACAATACCAACTTAGTACCAAAAACTAGTTACTATAAATCAGGAAAAGGTTTCCTTTTGATAACTCTCTGTAGCATCCTGGATAAAACACTGAATTCCATAAACATAGTGCAAATCCATTCATAGACTCTCAATATCATCTAAAATAAAATAGCATTTTATGCAATCTATTACAACTAAGTGAATTAATGCAGATAGTAAAACATTAAGTTGATATACCATTCATGTTATTTCTCACAAAAATATTCAAATTATTTGTTAAAAGATTTTAAATCATTCATATTTTAATTACTGAGACTACGGCTAATTTATTTGAGATGGCCACCAAGTAAATTTACTTTCTGAGAAAATTATAAAAGTAGGCATACAATGGTCCATCGTTGTTTAAAATAATATTCTTCAGTGATTTATAATTACAGAAATGGTTAATTATACTCCATGGAATAAAGCACATTTGGAAGCAACATGGTTCACTCCCTCCAAAATTAAAGCTAATGTTAACGTTTCAAATTTCAATAAAGAAACCAGCATAGTGGAAAGACACTTAGTGAGCAGCCAGCACTTTTGTATCTTTATATCACCTTAACATGTGTTTAATCAAACCTATGGAATATATTTGCTTTCCAATCCTGGCCCAGTGAGGAGAGAGTGATAAAAAATAAAATTGAAAGTATAAGGAAAATTACAGGCAAAAATAAGAGTTTGGACATGCATCATATTGCCTCTGTAATTCATTTTAAATATAAAAAGTAAAATAATTTCTATAAAATGGTACATGATTGTCCAGCCCCATTGCTTATGTAGTTAAATAATACAGGATGTGAAAGTATAAATTTTCCTGTGAATTTATTAGAAGGATGATCTCTAGCCCTCATCTCTGGCAGTGCATTTACAATGCTTGCCTGTGCCTAACATAGTAGCACTAATAATATAGTATATCCTGTTAATAACAATTATATAAGATAGATTTGTGTATATCTGTTTTTCTTTTTGTGTTTTTGCTGCGGTTTTTCACCCCACAGTTATTCATGTTGGCTGTCTTTCCACTCACTCCTCTGTCTGATATTACTGCATGCACTTGGATTTCTATTAGCTTCCTGTTTTAATCTTTCAATCTAGAAGAGTCCAATATCCATGGTTAGTCATTTAATATGCATGGTACAGATTCTATGGGTTCTGTGGAGTTCTGTAGGTTTGGAAGAACCTTGTTGCTGAATGAATGAACAGTATGAGTCCATATAGCACTGTGTTTATAGTTTTTTACCCCATGGAGGATATCTTGGTACTTTCCAAATTTTGACCACTATGAAGGTATAAGTTATGAGCTCTTGTATAAATATCTAAGAATACAATTGGTGGATCATTCAGCAACAGCTTCTTATTGTAAGTGACCATTCCTATTCATGTTCTCATGAGCATAGCACGAGAGTACCTTGTCCTACTCTTCATTATTAGGTCAATGATTGGGGGTTTTTCTTCTTTTCATATCTTGCATGTCTAGTTTTATTTTAGCTGTTTAATAATTGCTCATTGATATTTCTTCAACAGTCATTTCAATCCAGATCATTTAAGTTTCACAAATTATGCTTTCTTTTTTGAAATTTAGGTCTTCATATAGTCTAAGTATATTTGAATCACATATGTGATCTGAAAAGAATTTCTTCCAGCCTGGCTCTGAGTAAATACTAATTCTGTAGCTTTTTATTTAAGTGAAAAATGGTAAAGTTGTCGTTGAAAAAATAAGAGAAGCATGTTTTTCTCCGGGAGAGTTTTGACAGTTTATGACAAGTGAGTTTTGAGTTTTTATATTAGATATATAAATGTTGGTACTGAAAAAGACAAGGATATTTGCCTCTTGATGGCTTCAGTAAAATCTAGCTGTTGAAAAAAATTAGGAATTGTCAGAGGTGTTGGTAACACTATGAGATTGAATACAACCACCAAGAGAATGAGTAGTCATAGAAATGTAAGGTCAAGGAAATTGGAGCCATGATTTGAACATGAAGTATCTCTACTTAGATTCATGGTTTACGAACTCAGCACCCCTACTGAATGGCTATGACACTGTCTATGACTAGGCTTTAGGATTTGGATCTTATTGATGGGCCTACTCTGGTTATATCTACCCCTAGTTCCAGACTTAACCGCTGCTTTCCAGTCCACTCCACATGAACAAACTACCACCATGTTCTCATTCAGCTATGGATCAAGATGTTCTTCTTTTCTTTAAGCAACTAGGACTATGACTCTGAAACTGTGAACTCCCCTAAATAAGTCTTTCCACTCTGATGTTGCTTTAGTTATATATTTTGACATAGGAATGAAAAAAGCACACTTAGGAAAGTACAACTTAATTAGTCAGGAAAAAAAGGATTGAATGAAAGGAGCATACTGGGTTAGAACAAGAAGTAAGACAGACAGAGGACAATAATACAAGGGGGTGGGAATCAGGAAACTAAGGGAAAATGAAAAATTAAGACAGAAGCAATAAAAGATGGCTGAGAGACAACCCTCTATAACTCTAGTCTCAGGGGATCCAGTGGTCTCTCTTCTGGCCTCTGGGCACTGGACACGCACATGCATACTGGTAAACCACTTATATACATAAAAATAAACAAACTATACAAATAAAATGTAATGTACAAAACTGAAGTTACACTCTTGGCTGACTAGGTTTCATTTCTCATGTCAATCACAAATAATGACAACGTATTTTGTTAGTCAAGGGTCTCCAAAGGTTTTCTGCATCCTCATTTAATAAAGCAGTTTTTACCCCCACAGCATCATTGAACACAGTGCTAAACATTAATTGTGTTTATACCTCAAGAGGTTGCTCCACTTACAATTCTGATTCTAACACAGGAAAATCTATTCCCTAGATGAAGCAAAAGAAAATATGTCCTCTTGAACTTCAACAAAGAAGATTCTAGGAGTTGTGGACATCTTAAATAAGTGAAGTCAGCCCTCAAGGATGCTGAGACTTAGTCTTACAAGTAAGTAAATTCAAATCTTGACAGAGTACCTTATCTAGAGACCTTGAGTCAGGTCACCCAAGAAGCTATTGGTCAAATATTTCAAGGCTGTAGCCAATAACTAACATCCCCTTCCCCTATCAAGGTGAAGTATACAGAGGTTTTATTTAGCATTTGGAATCCGAGTTCTAGATGATAAGTGGCACTGATTGTACCATGCTGTAGTCTGCTTCCATTTATATTTTTTATTTCATGCTTAATTTCTTGCCTCTGCAAATATTCTTCATTAAATCTAAATATTTAACATGTTGTTTAACCACTTCTTTAAGATGTCTATAAATTTTCTAACCATATTTTGATTTTAGACCACACTGTATGAGACTATAAACAACTTTTTCATTGTGGTTAAATTGGGGGGGGGCGGGATATGATTGACTTTTTGTGCTCTTAGGCCTACTAAAATGTGAGTACAAAGTTCAAATTGCGTGTTTCTGTTTGTTTTTTAATATGCTATAGTGTGTGCCTGTTCTATTTTAATTCTCAAACTTTGCTGTTCAGATATTATTCTTTCACAAAATCCTTCAAACAAACAGAGCAGAAAGCAATCTTACAGTAGGAAAAAGCCCACTGCAAAGCTGGTTCCTACACCCACATCAGAGCAAACCAGTGGAGATTGAAACTACAATGTCATCTTCATCGAGGACTCGTATAGTGACCAAAAATGCTAAGAACTTAAAGTAACACATTTGTCTGCAGGTGATTAAAAATCTTCACACTACAACCATTCAAAATGCAGAACTGGGGAGACTAGTCACAGTGGACACATCTACAAAACACTCCTATACCTAAGATCAGGGGACACAGCAGAGAACGGGCAGAAAGATAGTAAGAGTCAGAAAAATGGTAAGGATTTTGCTATGAGATTATGTCTCCTTGTAACAACAGAAGTTACACATACAAAGTCTCCCTAACATGACTGCCCAAACCAAATGTGAGCTGAACAAGGTTAACACCAACGGACATGCCAAAGGAGAGGAGGAAAAGCCCACCAGGCCTGCGTCTTACACAAAGACCTGCAGGCAAGTGATGAAAGTTGGAAATGGGAGAGATGGTGCCCTTCAGGGGAGAGCCCATCAGCCCATTGTCCAGCACCAAATAGTCAGCACTGAAAATATACACACAAGCAGCATCATTGTGGAATCAACAGTCATATTTGGGAATACACCCAGACATACACACAAGTACATTTATGCACACAATAGCAATGTAAAAAGAGGGCATGGGTTTGAACGAGAGAGGGATGGGGGTCTGTGAAAGAAAGGTTTGCATGGAGGAAAAGGAAGAGAGAAATGTTGCAATTAAAGGATGATCTCAAAAATGAACAAAAAAAATTTCAAAATAGAATATCCATACCAAGAACTTTAGAGGCAACCCAGTGGTTAAAAGAGATTGTTGCTCGTGCAGCTGAACTTAGTTTAGTTCCCAGAACCAAAGGTGGTTGGGGGTGAAACTCGAGCCACAGGTGATCTAAAAGCTAATTTTGGCCTCTTTTGGCATTTACACTCATGTGCATGTACATTTGTACTCAAGCACATGTGCACACACACACACACACATACACACACACACACACACACACACACACACACAAATGCACACTCCGAGTTTAAAAATTAAATGAATCATACACACACACACACACATATATATACATATACATGTATGCATACATATATACACATATCAAGGCATTTTCTTATTATTATGTTATGTATTACAAAAATAAATCTTAGGATTAGACTCTATAAAGTGTTTGTGCTCTGAGGCTAAAATGTAAATTAGCTAAAACATCTAATTTATCAAATCAATAGCCTGTTCACCAATGCTTGTTTTACACTTCATCTTATAAGTTTACCCCTCTGAAGTTATTATGTCAAGCTTGTGTTTCAACCTGAAATAATTCTCAATCTATAAAATATATGTCTTTAAAAGATATAAACTCACCGGGCATTGGTGGCACACGCCTTTAATCCCAGCACTCAGAAGGCAGAGGCAGGCGGATCTCTGTGAGTTCGAGGCCAGCCTGGGCTACCAAGTGAGCTCCAGGAAAGGCGCAAAGCTACACAGAGAAACCCTGTCTCGAAAAACCAAAAAAAAAAAAAAAAAAAAAAAAAAAAAAAAAAAAAAAAAAAACCAAAAAAAAAAAGATACAAACTCCAGATGCTAAAACCCTGTTGTATCTCATTTTTCTTTTTTGAGATGCAGTTAAGAATCATCCAAAATATACTGGGTATGGATGGAAAGACAGGTGAACACATATGCCTACTGTGGTATACACATATTCACTATGGGTATCACTGTAGAGTTTCCTAAAGAGTGAAGAATAGATCTACCTCAAGATTTGTCTCTACTACTCTTTCCTGTATACCCAACGGACTCTATGTCTTACTATGAAGACACTTGCTAATCTTGTTCATTGCCGTTCTGTCCACAAAAGCCAGGAAATATAAAGAGCCTGGACGTTGAACAACTTATGAACCAATAATGAAAATATGGTACCTATACACATAGAATTTTATTCATCTAAAAAGAAAATGAAACTATATAATGTATGGATCTGGAAATAATCATTCTTAATGGTGATCATAGCTTTGAATCTTTATATGTGTATGTTTAAATAAGAGTACCTGTAGAAATTAGGAAACTAGAAGTGAGCCTTTGGGGGGCGGATTTCAGGAGGTAATAGTAGAATAAAGGTGAAGAGAAGGGAGAAAAGATAAATAATATGACTGGAGCGATTCAGTGAGACGATAGATGGGAAGGCAGGGTGGTAGGGGAAAGGATTTAGAGACAGGTATCTACTAGCAAAGATCTTTAAAAAGGCAATATAGAATCCTATGATTTTAGGGGTGTGTGTGTGTGTGTGTGTGTGTGTGTGTGTGTGTGTACGTACATGTAAAAAAGAGTTTAAATGAAGTGATATGGAGGGGCAGCTACTTTCTCAGGTGCCATAGAATATCAAACAAAAAGCCAATGACAGGTATGGCTAGTATCTTCAAGTTATTGGTCAGTTGGGTTCCATAGAACCAAAAAAATCACAAACTGTTATCAATGCTCTTGTTTACCCTCTAGAACTTAAGACTAATAGTCCTTTGCTGAAAACCACATACTTGAGTCACTCACTGTTATTGACCTGGAAACTTCAACAGCAACAACCAGCTTTTATAGTGTTGGAAAGTGTTATGCATGCTCCAGGAGGATAAAAGCAATCCATAGTCTTACCCAGCTGTGAACCCCGGGGACTAAATAAACAATGGGCCTGATAAGACATGTCTACTAGTGCAATAATTGCACAAATGTTATGTGA
The DNA here is from genome assembly GCA_902168415.1 of Peromyscus melanophrys. NCBI lineage: Eukaryota > Metazoa > Chordata > Mammalia > Rodentia > Cricetidae > Peromyscus > Peromyscus melanophrys. The sequence continues at coordinate 7,658 of CABHPR010122893.1, forward strand.
TTAACCATCCACTCTTGGCCTAGATTTAAAGCACACTGGAAAAGACAACATTTATTACCAGTACTGTTAGCTAGGCTAATAACCTGTGTCTGGGTAGGTCACAAGCCTTAACAGAGAACTGACTATTATTCTACAGAACGGAAATAATATTAAGCTGCCCTCCCCCAAACCATCATTTGGTACAACTCTCAATTCTCAACAAATGTGTGTATATGACAGTTAATGAATGGACTAGAAGGTGATCAACAAAAAGAAAATAAGAGATTGTGAAGTGCTCAGACCTAGTCGGGACACCTAGATCACACCCAATGCCTGGGGACCATTGATGAAGAGGAAGACACATTCTATGAGCCAGAGGTAATAGAATTCTGCAGAAAAACAGCACTTGCTGGTCAAAACAGCAGACTTGCACAGATGAACTCACAGCAGCTATGATTACATGTAGAGGAATTACACAAGATCAAATAAGCCAAAAAAAAAAAAAAAAAAAAAACCAAACCAAAACAAAACAAAAAAACCCAGCATGGTTGGCGAGGGGCTCACAGAGCCATATGCTGACTTGAGAAGTCATTGACAGCTGATAGGGAAGTGGGAATGTCAAGTTTTCCTCAGAGACATGACTTTTGATAGGCTAGTTGCCCATGTGCCAGTGGATGTTCCTGTACCCAGGTACATATTGGCTTTACTAAATGAACTCAGCAGGTTGAAACAAGAGGCCAAGAATGTGGGTGCGGGAAAAGGGCCCTGGGGATAGGAAAAGCTGGAGATGAGGCAGTGGGTGTAGATTTGATCGTAACTCATTGTTCACACTTGAAATTTTTAAACTTGCATGGCAGTAATGATAATTGGTGGCACTGCCTTGGAGGATCCAGAAATGTTAGAAGAACTGAAAAATATGTGGATACTCTACTTAGCAAGCCATCTGGTGCCTTAATTTGGAGGAAGAAAAAGTGCTGATTGTTTTTTTCTTGTAAGACACACCATCATGCTTTCAAAAGTCAACTACCAGAAGAACATCTGGGCTTTGTGTCATAATGACCACAGCTTACAGGCCCTTAATGGAGGGAATCTTGCCTGATGACATTGTCATCACTGATCAGTGTAAGAGGAATATGCAATACCAAATGGCTGAACTGTATTGCCCCCAAACAAGAGAGGTCCTCATAGAAACAGTTGTAGATGTAACCAACTGCCTTATTAAATAAGAGACACAGAGCCAATGTAAAGATGAAAGCCAAAGAGGTCAGAGCTAAGAGTCTTACCACTTTCCGCCAGCTAGCCTCTCCCGCCAAGAGACCTCTCCGAAAGGGACTACTTCCTGTGCGTTCGACTTTAAATAAGAGTTCTGTTCTGCCTTCTCATTGGTTGTAAACCCAACTACGTGACTGCCTCGTCACTGCCTCTCTGTACAGACCTCCAGGTCTTCTATGGTTGGTATTGAGATTAAGGGCGTGTGTCTCCAATGCTGGCTGTATCCTTGAACACACAGAGATCTACCTAGTTCTGCTTACCAAGTGCTGGGATTAAAGGCGTGCACCACCACCGCCCTGGCTTTCGCTATGGCTTGCTAATAGCTCTGACCCCTAGGCAACTTTATTTATTAACATACAAATAAAATCACATTTCAGTACAAATAGAATACCACTATATTTCCCCCTTTCTAATTTAATAAAAAGAGAAAAAAAAGAAAGTTGTACCTAATATAAGAAAAACTATATACAAAAGTACAATAACTATATACAATATATACAAGTGATGAATACCTAAACAATGTCTAGTCCATTTGTATTTGACAAATTCAGAGAAAATAATTCCATTACTTATCCTGTTTTGGTAAGTCCAAAATGTACCTAATTCCTTTCTATCCTAACTAATCTTCAACTATAATTAATTAATCTTTAAATATAACTAACTAATCTTCAACTCCCTCAGAGACCCAAGAAGGAAATAATATTACCTAACAAAAATAAAAACAGGAAGTGCATGCAAGCAGCTTCCAAAAAATTGTGAGTTGACAGAAACAGCCAGCCGCCTGGACAGTCACCTGAGGTTTCTTGGCAGTGTTGGGGCATCATCTTCAGCCTATAGGCTTAGCGTATCTGACAGACTCATTTGTGAAGTAGGATGTACACAAGGTCAACAGTTCAACCTCACCTTGGGTGAGAGTAGTCCATGTACCAGAAATACCTGAATTCCACTAGTGTCATGTCCTGATTCAGGATTTTAAATTCTGGAAATTGTTGATGGTATTTTAATTCAGCTGTCCATTCTTCTTGACCGTGTATGTGTGGCTTCATCTCAGCATCCCGTTCTTCTCCACATCCCTCTATTAAATGCCAGTCTGCTATTGAGAGGCGTGAGCTTAGTTACTCCTCAAGAATAACTGTTTCAACTGCTGTTCCATTGCACATCAGAAGCCATCGGCCCATTGCCTGTTCAGCTGCCTTCGAAGGAAAGGGCACTGTACCTTTTCTGGATTGCAAAGGCCACTTCAGGGATGGTGCCATATTGTCCTGGCCTCAGAAGATGCCTTTTGATAAAGCCATAACCATACTTACTTTGGCAAGAATCAGTAGTCCTTTGTTTCATGTTCTGTCTGTCCATTTTGTCCTGTTGTCAGCAGTAGATTCGAGGATACTTTGTTGTCCAGTGCTGTGGGATGGTCTGTATGTCAAACATGTTGCTTATTGGTCAATAAATAAAGCACTGATTGGCCAGTGGTCAGGCAGGAAGAAGTATAGGCGGGACAAGGAGGAGAGAATTCTGGGAAGTGGAAGGCTGAGGAGACACTGCCAGCCGCCACCATGACAAACAGCATATGAAGATGCCGGTAAGCCACAAGCCATGTGGCAAGGTATAGATTTATAGAAATGGATTAATTTAAGATATAAGAACAGTTAGCTAGAAGCCTGCCACGGCCATACAGTTTGTAAGCAATATAAGTCTCTGTGTTTACTTGGTTGGGTCTGAGCGGCTGTGGGACTGGCGGGTGACAGAGATTTGTCCTGACTGTGGGCCCGGCAGGAAAACTCTAGCTACAAACAGTAAGGAGCTAGGGCTTTGATACCCTTCAAAGGGGACCATGGCCACAATTGAATGTCCTCATTTCAGCTGTGGGCAGGAAGCTTTATAGTGTGCAATGCACCTGGTGTTTAGATGTCAACAGTATGACCATGGTTGCAGAGGCCATGCTTGCTAAGGAGACTGTGATTTGTTATGCAAGAATTGTCATGGCAACCAATTATGATTGTTGGGTGGAACATGAAGAAGCAGTATCAATGGATGGGATTTTTAAGAGCATGAAAGAAAATGTAAATAAAGCCAAAAGTTTAATTCTCATTACCATGCTTCAAATAGGGTCAAATATGGTCAGAAACTCCATAACCTGAAGAGCATGGTCCAATTTTCTGTTTCTCCAGTAAGACATTAAAATAGCATGACTACCATAAAAAGACATTTTATTTTTAGTTGTTTGGGGGATTTACTTGACATTAAGAAACAAAAGAGGATAAAGATATTCAGCCTTCATGCTTTTTCCTAGAAATAAGAGCAATTGGTAAGCTGGCAAGACAATTCACGGTTAGAGGCTCACTCAAGGTATTGACTCCTCCAGAACCTCAAGGGAAAGCAAATGGTCTGCAGGATCAGGAAGTCTTACAGCACAGGGGGAGCAAAGCACGATACCCTAGCGGTCTCCTCGAAATTCACAGAAATGACGATTGGAGAGAATATGAGATGGAAATGGGCCTGGCTATCCATATGATTACAAATGGGCACCATCTTTCTGAGGGGCACTTTGGTACAATGCATCAGAGGCTTGACAATACTTCATGCACCTTGTTACTCTAGGAATAGAGCGATTCATTCCAAGAATCATGTGTAAAGAAGGCTACTACCTGTAATAACAAAATATTCAAAACAATCCAAAAATCGAAAAATTAGGTAGATGTGCCATGTTTCCATTATACTTCAGCTGTGAAACAATCAAGTGGAAATCCTGTTTTCTCATGAAGAAATGGTCACTTTGTAGTATGAAACGAGAAGGTGCAAGCATTTTGTGATAGTGTTTTTAGTTTTAAATGGTGTGTAAATGTACAGAAAGAAGGGAATATACATAAACCTATAAGTATTTGTTACAGACATACTCTGTAAAATTTCTTTACAATTAATATTTTCTTTACCTCTTTCCAAAGTAAGTATAATCAAATAATAAAATTATAAAAATTAAAATGAAAAAATGTGATAAAAAACATAGATTCAGCCAGGGTGTTTATTGTTTCTTAGTTCAATAAACAGAACAAAGTAAAGTTTGCTTCTACAAAATATTTCCCCATGATGTTAACTGAAGGCCGGTAATAACTGTAATCCACAGTAAACCTCTAAGATATCAAGATATTCCTAGAAACAGAACTGGGAACAATACATACAATAGCAATGCTGTATTTGAAAGAATATTCATATATAAAACAAGCAAATCTTATTGGAATAATTTTTAGAACTCAACAGCAAGAAACATTTGACAAATATTTTATTGGAGAATTCCGTGAAGTTAATAAAGTACTTTCTTTCAAAGTATCATTGAAAATATACAATTTTTAAAGATCACAATATTTTTTCTTCTTAAATTTATAATCTAGCTGAAAGTTTGTATGGAAAAGTAGAAAGCAAAAACGCTGAGGTATTCTATACTACCAGATGTTATTATCCAGTGTGAAGAACATACTAACATCTCTATTTATTGTTTCAATTGGGAAAAAGTAAATGCACAAGTTTCTATCCAATGAAGGCACTTTTATAGCCTCAGGAAAGCAAATTAGTAATGCCTATTAAAATTAAAAATGTATATGTTCTTTGGCTAAATTACCTACTTCCTGGAATGTTTTAGTAGAAATAGATGTATAATGGTCACAAGTCATGATTATTGCAATAATTCTCTCAGTGGCAAACCCTGGAAAACTTCAGAAATGTGCAGATGCAAAATATTTAAATAACATCAAATCCCCCTGCAAGGACAACATGCACATGTTTAAAACTATGCAAAAAAGGCACTTCTCAGAGAAGTTGTTTCCATGGAGTTTGAGGAATATACTAAGACATAGCACATGTGTACATATAAGGTGTAGAGATAAATACATAACCATGGAAAGTTTTATATATGTATATATTACACATGTGTAAAAAGAACACACATATCATAGAACTCTGTAAAGTCATGACCAAAAAATTCTGGATAAAATCAGGTAACTATATATAGAGATTATGCTTCAGGAAAGAAGGTGTTTGAATAGAAGAGAGAGACGAGAAAGAAAGGATTTTATGAAAATCAATAGACCTTAAATATTTTAATTTATTACAAATACATATGTCTATATGTATACTACACATGCACAAAATACAAAGAAAATTTTATTTTTTTTGCATGAACTAGCTAAAAATTTCCCCAAACCAAGAGGAATAAAAATTGCTTAACAAAAGTATTTTATAACTGATGCCTTTTGGTGCCTATTATGTGGTAGAGATATTGGACTTTATAGGTTTTTTTTTTTTTACTTTTCCATATCAGTGCACAGATTTTGAATCATAAAGATTGTGAACCCTCAGAGTTATGCAGTCCCTTCGGTAACCCTGCTTTTCCCTGAGGTTGCCCTTTGAACCCTTCTTTGCACATATACATGTGCTCCTGCACAGATTTTGAATCATAAAGATTGTGAGCCCTCAGAGTTACCCAGTCCCTTCGGTAGCCCTGCTTTGCCCTGAGGTTACTCTTTGAATCCTTCTCTGCACATACACATGTGCTCTTTTACTTGTTCATGCTGCTTACTTGATTTTTGTATCATCTTTCCAGGGATGAAGCAGGAAGAGATCCGTGTGGATAAAGATGAAAGCAAATTCTACAGGAAGAATAGCCAGGCCAGGAAATGGATAATGATAATGGTGTTTATGGCCAACCCTAACCACCTGACTTACCTCCAGACCCCACATGCTGGGAGATAGAGTCTGATTCCAGAAAGTTTTCCGATGACCTCCACTTGTGCCCAGCAGGACATGTACACACACACACACACACACACACACACACACACACACACACATACACACAAACATGCATACACTCAGATACACACACTCACACAATAAACAATAAATAAATGTAAAAATATTGAGATGAGATTGGTATATAAAATCTTAATATCAATAGTGGTGATGTCATAGGCATTGGCATTATTGTGACATATAACTAGTACAGTTATACACTGTAATTTTTAGTGAAGAATTATTTAGATAATCAAACCTCCTATCTCATTGACTTTATTTTCAATTATTTATTTTAAAAAATAATGGTTTTTGAGAATATGTGTGTGTGCATGCTTCCACATGTGAAAGATAAAACCCTGATTTAGCCCTGCCCTAGAGTTTCTCTAGATGAAAAATGTGAATTAAAAAGGGACAAAACAGTGAATATGTTGTATGAGGTAATGAAGCCATTCTTTGAAAAAGACCATGTGTGCTGTACTATGCAGATGAGCTGATACGTGGACAGAGCATAAGGGTGCAATCTATTTTGTAAATACGTTATTATTAAGGTCAGAAAAGTTTGTGTAGCTTGAATTATCATGGGTCAGTGGTTATAGAAACCATGAAGATAATTTTAAAATATACACAGGAGAGATAGAGATTGTGAAAGATGGTTTCTGTCAAGCAAACCAGAATCAATGACATAACCACTAATTAACATTGTCTTCATGGAAATGAAACAAGTTTAAGTATAGAACTCCAAATTTGATTTTTCCATGTGGACATTTGGAAATACTTTAATAGCCTTTAAATGTATATACATAGCAGCAGGGAGCAAACAACATTCTGTATTTGGTAACTCATTCTGATCTCAGCTATGGTCTCATTATGGTCTCTGCTGCACTCCCTCCTGAAACTCTGGCAAATGTGGAGGAAATTACATGATTCTTCTGGTCCTTAGCTGCAAGCTGCCTGTGGCGCCTGCACCCTTTTACCTAAGAGGTCTTTCATCTCTCAGCACAATAGTTCAGATTGTCCATGACATGGCATTGCGCAGAGACAATGAGCACAAATTTGTCTAGCACACTGTCTCCCCTGTCATAGTCTTCAGAACAAAATTCAGTTGCAAGCAGGTCAGACTCAACAAGCCGAACAAGAGACTCTAGAAGAAGGTCTCATATTACTGAATGGTATAGAGATGCAGAGTTGTAGGATGAGCAAACATTTGCTACTGGCTTACTTTCATTGAAAGATGATAATTTGATGTGTATATGTGTGCATTGCTATACAAACCAAAGGTCTGTCCATGTCACAACCTGCATATAGTTGGCTCTCTACTAATAACAGGAGGATAAGGCATTGCTATGACAACAGCATCATTTTTTACTTTACAGCTCCATGTCCCAGCTAGGATTTTTAACATTTCTTCATAAAATCCCCAAATCTATCACCTCCTCCTATATGATTGCAAGGTATGACTCAGATCTGGCTGTCTAGGTTGTACCCACCAATTTCTTGAGTGAGAAAAAGAAGCTAGAAATCTGAGGGACATCCTCTGGCATCCCTTGGGAGACAGAGTCAAAAACCCACAGGGAGAGATGTCCAGAAAAATGCAGCTGAATGGGCTGGAGGGAGTTCTAACGGATTTCTCATTAAACTCCAAAGCCTATCACGGTAATTTGATTAGTGATGGCTGTCACCCACTTTGACAAATACTTTGTTTATGGAAAATGAAAACATATGGCAAGGACAGGGATCACACCTGAGACCGTTACTGAGTTGACATTTCTTGTTATGTACCAATGACTTTGACACCATGGAAACCTCAGAGGGGACACACTTGCTGCTCAGCATGAAATTCCCTTGGCTTTCATGCTACACTCTCTTGAAAAACAAAACAAAATATGTGTATCTATTAGTGCTCAATGCTTTTAATAATTTTAAAAATATTTGGTATCATTTATTTTAGGGCATTAAAGGAAAATGAGTATAACTTTGGGCATCTCTCAGTAGAAGGTGAATACAGATATAGAGCAGTATTTTAATATTAGATCACCTATTATGTATTTAATGTTGTCTAAAAGTATTTCACTTATTTTTAATTATTTACTAAACACCTCAGGATTTCCCTGGAAACCTCACTAGATAGTTCCAGGGTATATGGTAAACTGAATAAATCTCTCTCCTACCTGTCTCACAGATGCTTATGTTGTGGTTTCTGGAACCCATATGTGTACCTTTGTGTGTTAAGAGGGAATTTGTAAATACAATTAAATTAAGGCTCTTTTTCAATTTTATTTCATTTTTTCTTATATTTTGATCATGTTTTCCACTTCCCCTGTGATTACCAGATATTCCTCAACTCCCTACCCACCCACCCAATTTCATGTTCTTTCTTACTCTCTCTACAAATAAATCAAAGAAGAAAATCAAAACAAACAAGAAACAAATAATACAAAAAATGCCAAACCAAAATGAAAAAAAACAAAAATCCCATTAAATATCATATAGTTTATTTTCTTCTGGCCAGATACTCCTGGGCATGTGGCCTGCCCTGGAATTGATATCTAGCCTCGACATATGTCTGCAGTGCTTGTGCCCTGGTTAAGCATGTAACATTGCATCAAAGGATTATATTATAAGGAATAAAATGATAGAACCTATGATAATCTGTGCTTATTTAAAAGGAAGAAGACCAGTCAAGAAAAGCTTGTATCAGAGAAGGCAAAATGTCTGTGAATATAAACTCAACTGCTGTGCAAGTGTGAGGCCCTAAGCCCAAAGTATGTGCATCTCCAGGAGAGACAAGAGTCTCAAGGTCAAAAGCTGGTTAACCTAGATGATTCAGAGACAAAACAGCAGGAGACCCTGTCTCAAATGGAAGAAAGTGAGAACAAGATTGATGCCCAAAATTGTCCTCTGATCTTTAAACAACGACATGGATACATGCACCTGCAATTTCTCTCTCTCTCTCTCTCTCTCTCTCTCTCTCTCTCTCTCTCTCTCTCTCTCTCTCTCTCTCTCTCTCTCTCACACACACACACACACACACACACACATTTTTAAAAAATGAAAAAATGCTTTTATCATATATGGAGAAACTCCCAAAACCTTAGACAGAAGTGCAGACCCAGAAGTATAGCGCTCTCAGATCTGAGATGTTGAATGTAAAGCAAAAGAGCAGGCTAAACCCGAAGAATTCACTGCTTCCTCAGGATGGTTTAGAAAATTCAACACCTGTTATTTGTTGTGCAGAACATTCTGAGGAGCTGTGGCACAAAATGTTTAAGAAATGGAGAGCTAGTAGTAACTCAAGAAACACAGATCCCAAAGCAAGCTGCACATGGACTCTCAGGCTTTACAGATTTCAAACAAAATTTACAGGCAAAACCCACAGGGAGGGCATCACATATTTGTTAAAAATTTAGATTTGGTTCAGGTGTAGCGAGTTGTCTATGTGTTTTATAAAGACAATTAAGAACTATCTTTTTAAGAAAAGATTAATTACCTTTTTTTATGTGCATGAGTCTTTTCTTGCATATATATGTATGTGTACCATGTGCATATCTGATACGGTTAGTAGTCAGATGAGGGCATCAGATCCCCTGGAACTGGAGTTATGATTGGTTGTGAGCTTCCACATGAGTGCTGAGAATTGAACCCAGGTCCTCTGCAAAAGCAGCCAGTGCTCTTAACCACTTAGTCATCTCTCGAGCTCTCAGAAATATCTTTAAGATGGTTACAGAATAATTGGGAATGAAGGAGCTCTGTGAATGAGTGTGTGTGTGTGTGTGTGTGTGTGTGTGTGTGTATCTACACAGACAGGAACACAAAATATATCAAAGTATTCATGATTGCTCTTAAGAGAGGAAAAACAAATCCAAAGAGTCATCAGTAGGAACAGGCTACTGTGTTTATAAGGTAGTCTTTAGGATGTCCTTTTGTATCCAATTTATTTCACATGGATTATTTTTCACGATTCAAACAGCATATTAGAGTCAAGTATTTAACAAGATATAAAAGCGATATGCTAAATAATAAATATGGTCAATAATTTGATAAATTTAATGTAGCTTATGGTGATCTTGCAACGTTTACCCGATATCCAGTCCTTGTCTCTGTTGTTCTATTACATTCAAACTATTTTTATAGTCAAAAGATTAAAGGTTGCTCTATTTTATTGTGTTGCTATGTGTTCTTCTTCTTTTGTGTATGTATAGATTTAGGTATCACATTCCTAAAAATATTGCCAGGAGTCACTACATTACTGTGATGCTTGAATAGCCAGATCTATAGCAACTGCACTAAGATTAATTGTAATCTTATAGTTCATTAAAAGAAAGCAGATCAAGTGAAGGGAACATTCAAAATTCCCAGAAGAAGAATCTAGAGTGAGATATTTTGTGTCTCAAGAACATGATAACATCAATGGCAGTTTTGTCCATACTTGTTTGTCATTTTCTAAAGTCATAGCACCTTCCTTCAACTACTCTGCTTTCAAATGAAACGTTTCTAGTTTACCTTTTCATACATACTTTATAAGACAAATTTAGGACTAACATATTTTATTTATTATTGGAAAATACTTTGTTCAGTGGAAAGTCATCTAGGAAAACAGGTAAATATTACTCATATAAGTATATATCCTTTAAAATACCTTTCTTGGAGGAGTTAATGACAACTGATAGTTTTGTTAATACCTTTCTTAACAGTCATGGATTTGCTACTGAGGACTGAATAATAGTATTTTCCACTTATTAATATTTTAACAATACACATCTATATTTGGGGAATGCTGGCTTGCTTAACAATTACATCTGTTTATTCTCAGACTGTGTAAGTGTGATGTAGGGCCCATTAGTTTCATGGTTTGCCATAGAAAAAGGAAATGATTTCTTGGACAGTGTTCCATCCCTAAGGACTTTTCAAGATAATAACCATCATGATAAATTGCCACATCTTATTTTGTCCTTGAATTAAATAGAAGATAGCAAAAGAATTAAGACGTTGAGAAAACCCATTGTAATTTATTCCAAAATTGCTTAACATATGCATATGCTCAACTGAATAATAATCTCTTATTATATGTTTGGTAAAGAAATAAAATAGATATAATAATCTGAGTGTAAAAGAGAGAAGATATTGAGTCATTGACTTCTTTTACTCTTCATCTCAGACACATGGCTCCAGGGGCCAGGATCCTTGAAACTTCAAATTTCTCCAAGAATTCTCTAAGGATAATATATTAACACCTTTATTTGCTTTGTGGCTTTTGGTTGATTGTTCAGTAAGAAGAAATATAAGGAGTGAAGAATTGTCAACTACACAATCAAGGCAAATGTACATTTGCTGCTTTAGCGCAATGCTTATTCCTTCATTGGAAGAGAAGCCTCAGTCCTTATTCCTCCAAAGAATTACACAGGAGCTGCTGAGTGGGCGAAGTAATCACCCACCCTTTAAGTATGGCCACCTGTTGTCTTCAGACCCCTCTGTTTGCATGAAAATCTGGGCATGAGTATGCGGTGTGCCTACAATCTTAGTGATGAGATAGGCAGATTGTTGGAGCTCATTCGACAATGAGTCTAGATAACTGGTCAACGCAGGTACACTGAGAGACCCTGTCTCAAAACAACCAACCAACCAACCAATCAACCAACCAACCCACCAACCAACCAACCAACCGATCAACAGACAAAAAAAGAGAGTGATCTGGAAGACAGATATTTTACATTTTATGAATTTGTTGCAATAAATGTTCAGGTTTAAAAGTCAAAGAAGCTATTTTTACTTTGTTTAGAAAAACAAGAAGTCTCTAGGACTAGATCCAATAAGGCCAGCTAGCTAGAAGCTTCTGCGAGATATTCAGTGGAGCTCTTAAACTGGGTAAATAATACCAACCCTAAAAATAAAATTGCACAGGACAGGATAACAATAGTAGCTCCTGTCAGGCACCACATATACTGTGTTTGAAATAGGATAACCAATGCGCATATATATGTGTATACACACACACACACACACACACACACACACACACACACACACACA